>JANHFT010003024.1:101712-113000 GCA_032467955.1 Pseudoxenodon macrops | reverse complement strand
CCAACAAGGTTATTAACCAACTTTTATCTTTCTTGGCACACTGCCAAAGTCCTAATTGGCAAGGAGCTGCTCAAGGTTAAACAAAACACGGAGGCCGAACAGAGCTGCTAAGATACACCAACTGACATTGAACTAAATTGCTTCCTGCAACAAGTACCTCCGCGTGCTTCCATCTTATGTCCTATGGGAGGGGCCAATCACCTTCAAGCCTTACTCCCGAGTAGCTCTTTTCCTCCTCAGCTATTCTTGCCTTCTGGCAGTTCTGTGCATGCGTGCATTGGGAACAGTGTCTCCCTGTTCCTCTGTCTCGCTTCCATAAGACCCCACAGGCTCCGGCATCTCCCTCCCAGATGGCCCTGGCCCCATCTCTGCCTCCGATGCAGAGACCCCGTCCAAGCCCTCCCCAGAGCTGAGCCATATTGCTTTTCACTGTCCGATTCATCTGCCAGCTCCGCAGGCTGCCAGTGAACCACAACACTTGGATTCCAGATCAGGAGGGAGTTTTTCTTTTTATTTTACCTTTCCTTTAACAACAATTGACAGACTAATTCAGCCTCCCAGGAACCAGAAAGGCACTTTAAAGAGCAGTGGCAGGAAATAGGAGCCTGGAGCCTCTGAAGTGGCACTTCTGGGCTACTTGGCTGGAGAGTAGATCGGTTTTTCACCTTTCCTATTGAGGCAGGCCAGCTGGGGAATGCTGAAGAGAGCATCAGTTGAGTGTTAGGAGCAGCGCAGATCAAGGAGCGTGCCACAGAACTGCAGCAGCAGAGCCAGGAAGCCGAATGGCAGATGATCAGCGTGGGAAGACTTTTTTAAAGAGCGCCACAGCAGCCACAGCTTGGAAATTGTGAGTTCAGCACGATTGAGGACCCAGATACCAGCTGATCAGCATGGAAGGAACTTTTGAGGAGCGCCACAGCCACGCAGCTTGGAAATTATTAATTTGATGTTAAGAGGGCCCCGAGGGAGGTTGCTACCAGGAGGGATAGCACATCGCCAGAAGGCACCAGCAGCTGTCCGTCTGACTGGCAGCTGCTAGAGAGAGCCAGTGGAACTTCCAGGACACATCTGCTGAGTGATGAGTACTGGCTACCCAGTCTGGCCGGCAAGCCATCAAGCCCAGCGGTCATTTCCGGCTTCTTCCCAGAAGAGCCGACGTTGGCGTGCTTTTCCTCAGCAGATGACCTGGTGCCCAGCAGGGGTCTGGAAAATCACCAGCACATCAAAGGATGGAGAATACTACTACTTCAGATAGCCACGGGGTAGCTCAAGTGAGTTGGGAAAAGATGGGGGTTCCAGTACATCTCCAGATAGAACAAAGAATCTCTGCAGCTTCAGGGGTGGACAATGGAAGGGTAGCTGCAAAGAGGAAAATTTCTAAACCTGAGGAAAAAGATGCATTGAGGAGAAAGAAAGCCTTGGAAAGAGAGATTTAAAAGGCTAGGAGACAGGCTGAATGAAGGGAACCAGCTCAGTTTTCTGGGACAAATGAGGCCATCCATCCCCCTAGAATCTTCCGAGCCAGCCAGGGTGGACAGTCAGTCAAGCCTTTCAAATTGGCCATCAGAGGGCACTCTTGATCAATCCTTTCATCCAAACAGCTTGTCAGCAGAGAATGAATGGGAGCCAGATCCAAAGAGGATGCATAGGGCCCCAGAGGCTACTTTCATGCCCACAACAGCAGGCATTCACCCTGGCAAGAATTTAAACTTGGAAATATCTGAGCAAATGAGGCTTTTCATATCCTTAACCCAAGGACTCGTCTCATCCCTGTAGCAGGGAGACAAGAGAGATGTTATGGCTTCAGGCTCAGCCCCTGGCCCTAGCCAACTTATGGCACCTCAAGGCCAGGAGGATTTGAGGAATCTTAGGGAACCTAGCTCTCCTACTACATCCCTGCAGAGCAGAGATTGCATTTCAGGGGAGGAGGACAGGAAGAATGGAGGCTATCTGAGGATGAGGGCCCGGCTACTGAGACCCAAACATTTATGGGTCTGTTTCACCCCTCCCTATTCAGGCCTCTCTTGTTCAAAGTCAAGGCCATGGCCAATATGGGGAATGAGCCCAGTACATCTGGGGCACCACTGGGTCTACCAGATCCAAATGCACTCCTATTTTCATAATCAGTGGTGCAAAATGAGGAGATTCCCTCACTACAAGTGTTCCAAGACAGGGTCCAGAAACAGTGGACTCAACCAGGAACTCATCCAAACCCAAATGGGATCAACTGGAGATTTTACAATATAACTACTGATTTTGCTGAGAAACTGCAATTACCGGTAGTAGACGGCCCAGTAGTAGCCTTGACCTGGTCCAACCTGATATCCCAGGATGCAACTGACACTCTGAAATCAGAGGATAGCCGGTTGGAATTGGCCCTTCGCAGGGTCCATCAGGCAGCAGCCTGAGTGATCAGGTCTACCAGAACTGCTTCGCTTTTCAATAGGGCCTCCTTTGTTTGGCTGCGTCAGATGCAGGGCAAAATTCCACCTGATGACCAGCGCCTTCAGCAAGATATCACCAGACTGATAGCTGTGACAGAGTTCTCAGCAGATGAGACCTTGGATTCAGCCATGTTCAAGAGCATTGGTATCAGCGGTTACAGTAATGCGAATGCTATGGCTCCGCATCTGGCAGGCAGATGCTAAATCCAAATGGAGGTTAGCCTCTGCACCCTTCATGGGTGGGGAGCTGTTTGGGGAGGCCATGGAACCCATATTGGTAGAAACCAGGGACAGAAGAAAGGTATTGTCGACCTTGCACAGGAAGCCTTATGCTCGTAGCTCCTCTTTTCGGCCAGCAGAGGCTGGGATTGACAAACAGATAGATCTTGGTTCCGAGACAGGAACAAGCAACAATTCCAGGCCAAGAGGCCCTTTCATGGCTCGAGAGGCCATCCCTTCCAACTCTACAAGTGACCGCAGGAAGTGACCCATTGGCGGCTGCCTAGCACTATTCACAAATCAATGGGAGGCAACCATGTCAGACACCTGTGTTCTAAACACAATAAGGCAGAGCCTCAGGCTCAAATTTCTCTCCACACCCCCGACATAGTCGGACAGAGCACAGAATCCCACTAGCACAACTCTCATAGCTTCTAGGCAAGATGATATCATGCATCATGATAGCGCCCTGGGCTCGTCTACATGCAAGGACCTTACAGTGATTTCTCTTACCATACCAGAGGTCTGGAGAAAGCAATTTGAACACCAGGAGCCCAGTCCCACACAAGGTGCTGCAGGTCCTCCGCTGGTGGACATCTACGTCCATGGACAAGCACTGTGCCTTCAAGGAGGCCAGGTGGCTAACCATCACTACTGGATGCCAGCCTCTTCAGCTGGGGTGCCCACCTTCAGGCACAGATAGCACAGGGATAATGGTCACAGGAGAACTTAACAGACAATATTAACTGTCTGGAACTCAGGACTGTTCACTTGGACCTGAGAAAGTTTCAGGACAGGATAGTTGGCCATCATATTTTCGTCCTGACGGACAATGTAGCCACCAAGGCTCACATCAATCATCAAGGGGGCACACATTCCAAGGTACTCATGCAAGAGGCAGAACAGCTGGGCCTCTGGGCAGAAAGGCATATCCTCCCTATCAGAGCAGAACACATCTCAGGAACAACAAATGTCCAAACAAGCTGGCTCAACCACAATTGACCATGCGGAGTGGTGGCTGCACCCAGATCTGTTCAGAGAGATGACAGAACACTTTGGAACTCCGGTCCTGGATCTATTCACCACGCCCTTAAACAGCCAGCTGCCAAGGTTCTATCCCACATTTGTAGCACCGGAGGCAGAGGGGACAAATGCGCTCTGCACCCTGTGGCCGAGAGGGCTCTTATACACCTTCCCCCCTCTTCCCTTGATCCAGAGGGTAATCAGGAAGGTACTGGACAAGAGGCTGGAGGTATTACTTCTAGCTCCCCACTGGCCAAGAAAGGCGTGGTTCGCAGATCTAGTCAGTCTATCAATATCCAGACTATGGAGGATTCCGCAGGGAAGAATGTCCTCAGCCAGGGGCCTATAATGCATCCAGAACCACAATGGCTAAAACTGACCATCTGGCATCTGAGCGGAGAATCCTGACCCAGGGCAAGATATGGAGCAGAGTAATCATGACAATCCAGGCCTCCAGGAGGCCGTCAACTAACAGGATCTACGATGCAACATGGAGGACGTTTCACAACTGGTGTGCCAGGGATGGCGTCGACCCCGCCTCAATAATGGTGGCACAAATTCTGGAGTTTATCCAGGATGGAACTGGACAAGTGACTATCTTCAAACACCATATGTAGACAAGTCGCAGCACTAGCATCGGTGCTGTCATGTGGGGATTTAGAGTCCCTCACGCACCATCCGATGGTGCACAGTTTCATTAGAGGAGCAACCAATTTGAAGCCTCCAGTGGTCCATAGGTATCCCACCTGGGACCTGCAGGCACTCTCCTAAACCCCTTTGAACCATTGCGGGAGACTAGCCTGCAGTATCTCACGTACAAGGTCGCATTCCTCGTGGCTTTCACCTCAGCCAGACATATTTTAGAGTTGGCAGCCCTTTCAGTAAGGGAGAACCTATGTATATTCCATTCAGACAGAGTAGTACTATGTCTGGACCCCTCATTTTTGCCTAAGATTAATTCCTGCTTCCACAGGGCGCAGGAGATCATTTTACCAGACTTCTGCCCAAAGCCAACCTATGAAATGGAGAGAAAAATGGCACAAATTAGATGTCAGAAGGGCTCTACGCATCTGTATAAAGAGAACAGTACCAGTGAGGAAGACGGAGTCACTATTTGTGTCATTCCAGCCTTCTACGCTAGGTAGCAGGGCTACCACACCCTCAGTAGGACACTGAATATGGGCATGCATCACCAAGGCTTACGAGCTTCAGAGTCTCCCTTGCCACGGAGAGGAGCCGCTAATTCCACTAGAAGCGCAGCTACAACAGCTGCATGGGCAACAGAAGCTTCTATAGAGAAGGTCTGCAGGGCAGCGACATGGTCCTCGCCGTCCCCGTTTATCAGCAGAAGGGTGCTACAGCAGGTGCACAAAGGACTGGAGACTCGGGACCATACCACAACCCATCCTTAGGACAGGCTAGCTTTGGTAGGTCTCATTCCTTGGATTCTCAGGTTGGCCCATTGGAGAAAGGACTTTGGTCTTACCTGACATGTCTCTTCTCGATGGGCCAACTGAGAATCCAACTCCGCCCTAACAACAGTCAGGTCCAGAGTCCAGGAGCGGACAGCAGGATCAGCAATACGTTATATGCTACATCTTCATCAAAACTGGGAAGCAGCCAGGAGAGGTGTGGCAGAAAAGTTAAAAAGATTTAGTCTCCAAAAGGGAGAAGGCAGAGTCAACCCATTCCTTGGATTCTCAGTCGGCCCATCGAGAAGAGACATATCGGGTAAGACCAACATACTTTTCAGTAATTACAGAAATGCTACAATAAAACATAATTTTATTTTAGTAAAACCTTTTACAAAGTACTTTATGGCATTCTGATGAGTAAGCTAGTGTATGGACATCATTACAGTTAAGCATATATGTAGTTGAAAATCATTCTTGGAGAACACTATCAATGGTTCCTCCTCACAGTTGAATAAATACCAGTTTGAGTAAATTATTACATAGTATTGGGCCCTGTACAATTCAAGCTTTTTATTAATGGCTTGGAAGAAGAGATGGAGAGAATGCTTATTGCAGGTGTTAGAAATAAAGTAGGATATATTAGAAGACAAAAATAAAATTTAAAATTACCATGATGGGTGAGATAAATATGTTAAGAGTATTAAATATTCAAAGAGAAAAATATAAAGTTTTTTTTTTAAATCAAATGCAGAAGAATACAGTTGGGGACATATGGTAATAATGCTCATGAAAAGTATTAGTTGATTACAAACAATCTGAGTTGGCTGTTAGTGTGTGTTGTTGTTTTTTTGAAACATAACAGGTAGCAGGCATCCTATAAAACATATCAATGGTTTTCACTTCATGTTTAATAAGTAAAAAATATTTTTTTTAAACATACTGATAAGATAGATGTATTCACAACTGAATTAAAAATTCAAATAGAATAATGTGTGATCAGTTTTAACAAGGTATAATAATAACTGAAATCAAAGTGTTTTTTTCTCCTCAGGCAACTTGTCTGTATTTCCTCTTCCCCTTGTGTTAGGGGTAACCGGTGTTGGCATTCTAGTTTTAGTTTTCGTCATCATGCTTATTGTGTGTGTTATGATCAGAAAGAAGAATTCCAAAAAGCATTATTCTGGGTAAGGTACTATACTTGTTTCTTTAGATATGGAGGGGAGGGAATATGAACAGTTTGAAACATGAATTTGTGCATTTATATTTTGATTTAAATTACTGGGACAGCTACAAACTATATTCCTCTGGGCTTACAAATTATCAACTTTATGGTGTACATATATTTGTGTATGTTGCTCCTCTTTATGAGCATAGGTCCAATAAGTTTAGTATCCTTGGAAAGGAGCCTAAAACTGCCCCTTTGCAGCTTGCAGAATAAAGGAGGCCGTGTCAATATCAGGTTACATTCTGAATGACACAACTTTTTTTCTAAGATTAGGGGTATGGCTGCCAATTCCTTTTACAACAGTCCGCTTTCCATAGCTTTCCAATCTTGGCTTTGGGAAAACTGCCCTTCTGCTATTTTCACTGGCTTTATCACATGCATGACTTCTTTTTGTTCCTGTTGCGCTCATGATGCCTCCTATAATTTGGCTTTAAGGAACTTCTATTAGACAATACCTTCAAGGTGAATTATTTGCCATGAACAATTGGTTGATGGGCTCCTTTGAACTGGTGGTGACATTTACTTTGCTTTATCACTTAATTCCAACAGAAATGCAGCCCTGTGCACAGAAAATTGCACATAACAATTCTTTCAGCATCAATCATTTCATGGCCTGACTTCTTGCTTTTGTAGGTCCAGTAAATATTATTCATACAGTGCTAAAAAGTCCATTTGTACTGGGTGTACGTAATTGGCATCTTTTTTGTAACCTTCTTTTCAGCTGCAGAATTTATAAAGTGCTGCAGTAGATGTCAGTGGTAAGGTTGAACGAGTGCAGTGAATTGGCTGTATAAGCTCTGGCTCAGTGTGGAAAGCTTAATTTCCCTCGTGCATGTGCTGTTTGCATAACACTTGAATACTGATCTGCACCCAGGATGCCACATCTTAATATGAATAATAATTTTTTCATCAAGTGTATTATTTCTGAAGGTTTGGGACTATCTTCGTATAAAATTATTGTTCTTTCGTGGTTGCCTCCAAGCAACAAACACTAACATTGATTTCATTGACTCTACTGTGTTTCTGATGGTTACTAAGTGGTGGGATGTCTATTCTAGTAATTACAAATAAGAATGTGTCTGTGTGCGCATACACATTTGTGAATATATAATATATGATATTTAATTTCTAAATAAACTAACACTAGAGCTGTAACTGATTGAGACAGGTGGTGGTGGTAACCCTTGCATGGCAGTATCACAATGTCTATTTTTTCTTTGATTTTTTCCCCCCTATTACTGCTTTGGTATGCTGGGATTGGATCCTGCTTTTTATCTTCCTTTCCTTACAGAGATCCTGATATAGATGCAAGACTGGGAATGTAACAGGGCTGGGTCATCTCTTCCAGTCCCACTATATATCATGGTAACTAATCATGCCAGTAGTTCTTTGGTACTTCATGTCCATATGTAAATACATTTCTCCCTCCCTTGCTTACTATCCTGCTAACATACTTCCAACACTTATGCTGAATTTCTGTTTTGTGGACTGTTGGTGAAGGGGCAGCATATCTCATCTATTGTTTGCATTTTGCTGTCTCATTTCTTCAGTTTTGGCAACAAGGCTATGTACCTTCAGAAGCAGCTAATTCAGATGCATGCATGAATTGAATATTTGGACTTTTTACACTATGAGAAAAAAATAAGATTGCTGTCAGTAAAAAAAAAAATGCACCTGAAAATATTTTATGCACAAACTGTGAATTCAGTATTATTAACTGGTTCAGTGCAGAGTTGCACATTCTCTTAAAATAGATTCCAGATGCTTATTTGTCCTTTGATCGTTATGTGCTGGGGTTAGTCTCAATATGAATAAGGCCCATTGGCTAGCTTTTGTATGTTTTGTCAGTATTGTGTTTCTGTGTATTGCTTTATTATCTCATGTCTGCCTTTTGAATGTTCAGTAATTATGTTTGATAACAAAATTGATTAGTGAAGGGCTGCTTTCTGCTTAACAGCATTGTTATCTTTTCATTATCGCACTTGGATATGCTTTTAAGTGATGCTTAAATTTTTTGAACCTTAAATATTAAACATTTTCAATATTTAACCTCAATATGACCTAAAACATGATTTGTTTTCCACACAAGTCCTAAAACTAAATAAAGAGAAATCAATTAAACAAATGAGTCAAAAACATACTTGTTCATTTATTCATTGAGGAAAATGATCCAAAGCTACATATTCATGTGTGGCAAAAGTTGCTGAACTTCTAGGATTATCTGTTCATTTGAAGGGAAAATTAGAGTTAGATATTTCAATGAATGGGATGATAATCAGATGTGCATGTGTAGGGGCCTGTCCTTATTTAAAGAATTATGGATAATCACAATCAAAATCTGATCTTCCCAACACAGGCATGTAGAAGTGTCCCTTTGCTTGAACAAGGAGGTTTCTGACAACAAAACAGTTGTTGATGCTCACCAAACTGGAAAAGGTTACAAATCTGTTTTCAAAGAGTTTCAATTCCATCAGTCCACTGTCAGGCAGATTGTGTGCAAACGGAAACAATTGAGCACCATAGTGTTTTGTTGACTATTCAACAAATTGACTATTGAATAATCAATTGAATAGTCAACAAATCAAGATTACACCAAGAGCAAGGTGTGTAATGCTCTGAGGGGACTCAAAGAAGTCCAGAGTAATATATAAGGAACTTAAGGCCTTTCTTAAATTAGCAAATGTCAGTGTTCGTGAGACTACTATCAGCAGATTATTGAACAATGCCAAGATTGCAAGAAGAAATGCAGTGTCATTGGATACAACATGGGCGGTAAATAAAATTTATAAATAAATAAGAAAGTCAGTACTTCCCCAAAAGAACATTGCTGCTCATCTACAGTTTGCAAAAGACCACATGAATAAGGTCGACAGCTACTGCAAGAATGTTCTGTGGATGGATGAAGAATAGAATGTTTTGGCTTGAATGAAGGCAAATGCTGCAATCTAGCAAAACAACCTTATCCCATCTGGGAAACATGGTAGCAGCGGTATCGTGGTTTGAGCCTATTTTGCTGCCTCTAAACCAGGACAGCTTGCCATCATTGATGGAACTATGAATTTTGAATTGTACCAGCAAATTCTATAGGAAAAGGTCAGGGTATCTGTGAACTGTAATTCCAGAGAAAGTGGATCAGGCAGCAAGACAACAACTCAAATACACAGTGATACCACCAAAGAATGTTTAAACAGGACAAAGTTAATGTTTAGAATCACAAGGTCAAAGTTTTGACCATAATTCTATAGAAATGTTGAGAAAGAACCTAAAGTGGGTAGCAGATGTAAGGAATGAGAAGTTACATTATTGGAAATAAAACAGTGGAAAAATTGCTTATGTAAGAATTTCTATATATGGAGGAATGGACTAAAATTCCTCCAAGCTAATGTGCAAGACTGCTTAAAATTTACAAGAAACTTTTAGTTGCAATGATTGCCTTCAAGGTGGAACACACTGGTTACTGAAATTCATATACCTTTTCCATAAAACAAGTAGCTTGGAATTATTTTCTTCAATGAAAAAAGAACAAATAAGACATTTTTGATCTATTTGCTTAATGGTTTAACTAGTTAACTCTTTAACTAGTTTCAGGACATGTATGGGGAAAAATAACGTTTTAGGTCATATTGATACAGAAATATTGAAAATTTAAAAGGGTTAACAAATTTTTAAACATCACTATGTTTGCTATGTAGGAAGAAAACCAATCTAGATTAGATTTCCCCAATATGATAACTACAGATACTTTGGGTTTAGTTCCCATTAGCAGCTATTGACTAAAACATTTGGAGATCTTACGAAAAGCTGATATTTTGGAAAAGGGTTAATGGAATTTATATTCCTATCTTTAGAACCAAGCTAGGTATTTCTCCTAGCAACAAATTTTATACAGAAAAGCCACTTCCAGATAATGTAGCACTGTCAAACCCTATATTATCTGGTAGAGTTGGCAGGTCTGGATTCCATTTTTTAAGCTTGGTCATTTCAGGAGATGCTGGAAATTGTCTATCCAGAGGTAGCACCTTCTCTTCAGAGATGAAATCCTTTCTTTCCCTAGCCTGATATTATTTAGATGAGCTCTTACAATCTAGCTCTTTTCCTAGGACCAGGGCTAGAGTAAGCAGTAGGACCCTGGTTAGTTGTTTTAATTTGTGAAATGATGGTGGCTTTCTCCAGTAGGTCCCTTTTTATTTTTAATTGTGTGGATTGTTTGGTTTAAATGTGATATATTTTATACCACACAGAGTCATAAAGGGGTTGGATGTCTTTTATATCTAATAAATTCTAAATTAAATTATATGACATGAAGATGAAGATAGGGGGGGAAGAGGAGTTAATTATTTATGTAGTTTTGAGTTTCTTTACCTAACCTGGAGCAGAGAGATTTTCTTCTTTGTATGTGAAGGGAGAAAATATAGTAATGACTGACCTGAGCAAGTATAAAGCAAGGATGCATGTGTTGTCTGTCATTCACTGAGGTCACTCTTGTTTGGCCTATTGCCACCTCATCTTGCCATCACTTGCCTTTTTGTTTTGTTTTGTCTTGGATTTGCTTCTTGAATGTTATTCTGCAAAATCTGATTGCCACCTCATCAGCTGCAGAACCTCTGAGAGCTTGATGTCTCCAGTTAAGCAGGCTCCACGGAAGTCCCCCTCCGACACAGAGGTTTTGGTAAACAGCGGGCCCATCCGATCTCATCAGGTAAATGGTATCATACTCTGATTCGGAGATTACCTAGTGACTGGAAAGGTGGTGTTTTTGTTAAGGGGAGGAAGGGACAATTGATCACTGAAACACATACATGGAAAAATATCTGGAAAATTTCCTGCTGTAATGGAGCCTATAGTGAGAAATGTAGCTATCTTTTGGCTATTATTTTTATTAGTTTAGTTTAGTTTAGTTTAGTTTAGTTTAGTTTAGTTTAGTTTAGTTTAGTTTAGTTTAGTTTAGTGTCATTGCACCTC
>JANHFT010003024.1:87632-101612 GCA_032467955.1 Pseudoxenodon macrops | reverse complement strand
AAGGGCGGGGTTTTAAACTAAGACTCAGTCCAATCACAAGACAGGACGAAGTTACCCATTCTGGAGGCTACCTCAACCCTACGAGAAGGAGCGTATCAGGTAGGACCAACGCCCCTTCTTCCCAATTATTTTTCTCCTTATAAAATGCTTCCATATCTGCACTGTCAATCCATTAAACAAAACTCTTTGATTTCTGTCCTAAAGAATTAGAATGCTAAGTCCTATTCAATAACTGTAATACTTGTAATTAAGCTATACCTTATCACTTAAATTCTTAAAGGTTTGAGGAGACACATTCTGAAAGTTCCTGTAATGAATATAATTTTGCACTCTGAATATTGTCGAGAAAGATTCACAGAGTTATAAAATGTAAATGCCTAGGAATTATTCTTCAGCTATTTTCTCCTTTCTTGTTGGTATTCCATATTCTTCTTTTTCTTGAATTATAAATGCCACCTACAAAAATACATGTAATCTGTGATGGTAAGTGTGTGGGAAAAGTGGAATCTTGTGAATGAGCTGACTTAGCAGGGCTGTGATTACTTGATGTACTTTTGAAGAAGCGTTCATTCTCTGCACTGTGTTTGACCATGTTGCCAAATAAATTACAAAAGATCTTATCTCCCCAAAGCATGAAAGACAGAGAATTATAAGCCATTTGCTGTGAATTTTATATTCGTTTATGTCAACAGATCGATGGTTACAGGAATAATCCACATAATTGGTATGATTTCTAAGACTGGATTTCAAAAAAAGGAAATAAAATCCCTTCTTTTCATCTGCATGTGATTCTGAGTTCACTAGCCACTAACGGAATAATTAAATATTTATACCATGTTTATTTTTTCTGGTTTTAGGGACCAGTAATTTATGCACAATTAGATCACTCTGGAGGGCGTTACAGCGACAGAATCAACAAATCAGAGTCTGTGGTCTATGCTGATATTCAGAAGAACTGAGGAGATTACAACTTATCCAAAGCTTAACGAAATTTCAAACTGGAATCGCTTGAAGAAAATTGACCCAGAGAACTCATATGTGGCCTTTGATGCCTAGGCTAAGACCAATGCATGTGCATACAGAGAGAAAGAGATTATATATGAACTGTGTGTAAATAGTCTATTTAATCATACAGAAATGAGAACAATGTTGCATGTTAAAATATGATGATAATTCTGCTTATAAATGGCCAATAGTTCATTATATATTTAGGAAAAGGGGAAAAACAAACATTCATGTTACATCTTTAGGCAATTTGTCAATTGTTATATGGAAAAACTGGAAATACTTGGATATTCTAATGGAATTGGTACTTTTTATGTTACTTTTGAAATGGATACAAGAACTACTTCTGCATGATTTCTCTTAATTAATATTTTTGCATTTTTTACAGATCTAATTTTTCGTACAGCTTATGTCTTCTTCCACTCTAATGTCCTCCCTTTCCAGGAGAAGTAAACTTTATCTGCTTTATAGTTTCCAACCTAACAGGCAGTTTCCCATAAACAAACATTGAGACATAAAAGTTTTAATCAAGTAATTTTTTATAATGCAACATTAACAAATATCCTGAGATGTTTTTATGGCTCTTTTCTGGTTTCAGCAACAAAGATGAAACTCGGTTACCTCTTTGAGCAAAATAGGTGCTAATTTTGATGTGCCTTTCTATAATCTATAAATCTCTTTACAATAGTCTACTTCTAAGAGTTACAGAAGGCTGGTTGATGTTGCAGTTGCAAAAATAAATGGCTACAATTTAATCTTTTATGGCATTTCATGGAAGATATACATATGTTAGGACAGTTGTACTGCCATTAGTTCTTAAATCACATTCAAATTTACTTTGAAACTTAAATAGCTGTATGCTTCTCTACTGTGGAAGACGTCTGTTCCGCTGCCTTTCATCTTTATGATGTCATTCCTATCAACTCTGAATCTGCTCTCCCTCCCTCCCTCTACCTCAGTGTTTCAAGTACTCTGGTGCTATTATTGTTTTTTCCTGAAATACTTTACATGTCTACAATATCTGCTCATATGTTTGTTCAGCTTTCTACATAAAAAATAGGTTTTTAAAAAATGGAGCTTTTTCATTGAATCAAGGGCTGGCAAATATGAAATTGCTAGTCTGTGCAGCACACAAAAAGTGCTTTCTATCTACTAACTAGTGCAGTTAGCTCTCCATATTTGTGGAGGTTATGTGCAAACATTTCATGCAAAACTTTAAATTCTCTGAACATTTGTACTCTTGTCCAAATATCTCTAGATTTAAAAACTTGAGCAGCTATTTAGAATTAACCAAAAGATATTTAAATCTGTTTTAAATGTCTTAAGTGTGATTTAGAATAATGAGTAACATTTTTGAGCCATATTTATGGAAACACTGTATCAAAATTATATTACATACTTTAATTAAGAACAAGGCATTCATCAGGGTTTTCACCACATAATTCATTATTCCTCAGTAATGGAGCCTCAGTTAGTGGACAAGAAACGGTTGGCTGATGCTGAGATTTCTGTTTTATGGGGGTGGGGAATGAGGAGGTTTAGATGTTATTGTAGAAGTTGTCTTTTCAGGAACATTGCAATGGGAAGCTTTGGTTCTTTTGTTTGAACTCACTGAACTTTGCTGTGAATGGTGTTGAAATATTCCTTGATCTTCATTACATAAATCATATTGTCGTCATATTTTCAGACGTCCAAAGACATTTGGCATCAGTGGCTGTGTTAGGTTTTTCAAGTTGAGTTTCTTCTTTGACATAATTCTTTGTCAACTTCATATTCATACTTGGAACAATGCAGCACCTTGGATTTATCATGATACTGTTGTTTCTTGACTGTCAATTAAATCTCTATGTTTATATCCCCTACAAAAATATAACATTTGAAGATGAAGTCTAATTTTTATGAACAAAATATTGAATCATATATAATACTTCAGGTGAACAAATTGAACAATTAAATTCTAATTTATTCAGAAAAAATATAAAAGGTAAAATCAATCCCAATTGTTAACATAAAATTCAATGGCATCTTTGCTTCTGCCTTTCATTCATGATTTTGTCAAGAAATGAATCTTTTTTATGGTCTGATCTGCAGGTGTGCCTATGGATTCAAGCAATTCATAGATTTTGTCTTGATTGACAAAGAATTTGAATTTAGATTCACACAGGTATGTTGTTGCAAATGTAATGACATGGAGTGCTTTTCCACCAAGGCTTGGGAACATATCCAGCACTGCACACAAAAATGATTCCAAAGTCTTGCTTTCAAATTACATTCCACAAGCCTGATTTGTCCACAAATCAATATGATTTTCCTTCAGATCTTCATCATCTGACATTTTTTCCAAATTATAGGACTATGGATTCATAATTCATTCTTCTGAAATCTTCAGATCTCCAGTAGCAAAATAACTATCAAACAATTCTGACAGTATTTCTAAATGAGCCACAATCTCATCACACACAGTAGGAATTATGGATCCAGCATCATCAACCATCTTGTCAAGTGAAGAAAAATTTAAGAGATTGCCTCCTTCCATCCTTCAAAGTGAAATATATAGCTTTTCTTTGGAGACATTCAATTTTTCCCAAGCCTTCAACATGTTTATCCTTTTTCTTTGAAGAGAAACACTCAGATCATTCTTACAAGTGAAAATGTCAGTTAAAGAAATCAATGTTTGGGCAAATTCCTTTGATTCTAATATCCCAGCAGATCACATTCATGCTCCTCCCCAAAAACTTTTGATTTCTTCCTTCAATTCAAAAAATCAGGTTAAAGTTTGTCCTAGTGACAAAAGAACTTTGTGTGGAAAAGCAAAACTGAATTCTCACTTCCCAGATCCTTACAAAATGATCTGAAAATATGATGATTTAAAGTATGCCCCTTGATCCAGTTGATGATCCTCATACAAGTATCAAGTATTTCTTTAAATTTGGAGGCAATGTTTAGATGCCAAAGCATACCAATAAAGAAAACAATGGGTAACTTGCAAGCATAGAATATCCTTTTTCATCAATGCAGAAAAGATATTTAAACAATACAGGTCGATGCACACAGTACCAATTACTTTGATATCTAGATATTTAGCAAAGACGTCTTTCACCAACTATATCACATCCTTTGTAGTTGTGTTTGTTTTCAGATCTTTACAAAGCAGGAAATCGCCCTTCACAGCACCATCATTGACATACCTCACTAATGTTGTGAGCTGGATACATCAGTTGATTCATCCAACTAAATGGAGATTTTAAAAGGACTAAGTCTGACATCTGAGATGATTTGGCCCAAAATATCTTCACTCAAATCAATGATGGTTGTGAAGGACATTATTCGGTAGGGGCAACTGTTCAAATATTTTTCTTGCTTCTTTGCCCAGATAATTGTTGCCATTTCTACTACTGCACATGGATTGATCAGATCTTCTGCAATAGCATGAGGCTTCTTGGATTTGTCCATTTTATATGCCACTTAGTATGAAATGAGGTTTTTCCCCCCCAACAAAAATGCAACCTAATTTAGGAAGAATTCCTTGTGAAACAAAACAAGCTCTTTCGATGACCCAACATCATGTCCTTCAATGTCAGCTGCCCCATGTTTATTCTTGAAATACTCTTGGATGGCTTCAGACTTGAGTTGGAAAACAACACTGCAAAAAATGCACTGGGTCTTTTTCCAAGCCATAGTTTCCTGTTATGCAGGTGAAATGAAAGCACAAATAGTTATCATTCCATTCTCTTTGACATGAAGTCTTAGTTCATAAAACAGAAGGAGAAATATATAGCGAATATGAGAAAAACTATAAATTAGGGATTACCGCTTTACTCAGTCCGATATGCCTATAACAATATATCGCGAGAAATACACTTTCGAATATTATATTATGATATCTGAGTTACATCAAGATAAACCATTAGGTGAAACTCTACAGGGTTGCAACACAACCTATTAGGTAACTCTCATACTGTGATGCTCATGATATGAGACAAATTCCTACTGTGCATATATCGATGTGTGATAGACGTGATACATCAGCAGCCTATATCACACCTATACTTCATCTAATTATTATTTACACAAATGAGCTTGTGTAAATGTGCTGCTTGAGTGATGACATTTGTGATGAACATTGTCAGTTCACTCAGCAAATGTCACAACTTATATAGGAGTAACTTCTGGAAGTGAATGACGCTGTATAGTTGGTTTATTTCACTACCAATAAATTTACACCTCACTAGTATGAGTGAATAGATTGGACTACCAGAATATGGTGAAATGAGCACACAGAAGAGGGTTTACATTTCTTCTAAATCAGACAGTGGGAGACTGGAGTGTGCTTGAGATAAAAGGTACCTTCTGTCTTTCTTTCAATCCTTCAATCCTCAGCTCCTTCTGTTATATATTGGTGGGGGGGTGTCAGTGGCTTCGACTAAGGCATTTGATTGGCTGGATAAAGCAGGGATAAGCATGGGATTGGCTGAGTGAATTTAAGTGAGGTGTAGGTGACAGGTATAGGCAATCTGAGAGGCCCCAAGGGATGAAATATGTAGGGAACTCATGAAATCATTAATTTATGAGGGAAATACAGTAATATACGATTATGTCAGATGTTGCATTATAATGATTTTAAAAGCAGTACTCTGACAATCAGTTAAGTATGTCATTGATTAAATAAGACGACCATCTATGCAACACAACCACCTACTATCATTGCTCAAGGCCTGCTGATGGCTGGCTGAGTGGTGACTTGTGACTCATCATCAAGGGACACATGCCACTTTGGCTGCATCCCCTGAAATTCCATTTTGCACCTCGCAGGGTTGTAGCCAAGAAGTCCAGGTTGGGAATTTCTACTATAAAACGTGTACCATTATTCTCCTTTAGCCAACTCCTTTGTTTCTTTAATAGTTTCTTGTTTTGATTGCCTGGAATGGTTCCTAATTTGTCTGGATTATGTAAACTTTGGGCCACAGTTTCTTTCATCAGGCATTTAAACTTCTCCTGATGTTCTCCAATGCATTATTTTTTGAAGTAATTATGATCCGTCTTGTACCTAGCTCAGTTTACACTAGTTTTTCTTTTCTCTACTTAGTATGTTTTGGTAGAAACAGAAGTAATTCAGTCATCAACATATCAGCCTGAAGCCTTTTTAATAGATTACAAAATCATGTAACTGTCTGAAACACTTCATAATTGTTTCTATTTGTGAATACTGTGAGTTGTTGCACTTTTCACGTATTGAATTCAGATTCCAAACTAAGGTACAAAAATCTCTCAACTTATGTATGAGCAGTGTTTTTGTGGTGCTGTATTTTTCTATAAGACAAATGACTTCTAGTTGTGAAAGTTAACTTCCCAAACCTTAGATGTTCTTAAGATTTCCTGTCACTAGGTAAATCCATGCCATGCAACACTGAGCCCTTTTTTACCTTGTTTCTGCACTTTTAAAAAACTGGAATTTTTTATTGTACAAGTCTTCTTTCTTCTCCATATTCTCATAAGCAGCTTTGTATTGTACTCTTGTGAATATTTTAATAAACTTTTTTCATTAGTGGTCTGTTGTATGTCTCAATTTGTCAGTCTACTATGATAGACAATGAATTTGTACTTTATAGTCAGAATTAAAAGTGGCTGGATTCATATCATATAAAACTAGACTAGGTTTTATTTTATTTGTTTTGGCTTAACTCAGTGGGTTTACATGACATATAGCACTGAGCAAAGTGGAGCAACACAAGTAGTGCACCCAAATGGAGTGTAGAGTAGAGAGGTAGAAATGAGTATCCTCCAACTATTTTCATGTTTTTCCAGAAGAGAAAGCATGTTGCAGAGACTGTTACAACATACATTCCCTACAAGAAAGAAACATATTTTATTTTTTTAAGGATAGTTTTTCAACTTTAAAACAAGGCATTACTCAGTTTGCATGAGTTGTCAAAAAAGCAGTTTGAAAAATATATTTTATATGTAGCTTGTGGTTTTCCAAATTTTACAATGTAAAATAACCGCAGCCAGCATATTTAATACTGAATGGTACTGGGAATTGTAGATCTACAGCATCTAAAGATGCATTAATTCCTATCTTTACACTGTTGAACTCATATTGCTGGGCTCTAGTGTTATTCATTTCTCCCCTGAATAAAAGGGAACTCGGATAGTAACTTTAAAAAAAGGGTAAGCAACAACCTATTTATGGAAATGTCCCCTGTATCTATGAAGTCTCTAGTGCATTAAATACCCATACATCCATACAATCAGGCAAGAACAATAATGTTGTATACAATTGCTTTATTTTGAAGTGCTGCTGTCCATCTAAGGAAGGGGAAGAAAAGGAAAAAGACTCCACTGATATTACCAGGTAAATAGGAAAGCTTGGAAATCATAATGAGTTATCCCAGAAATAAATGTGTTTAACCATGATGAGACCCAGCAGTAAGACTGGAGCAAAGTTATGCAATTTAACACACAGGAAGGAATAACACAGGTCTAGAATTAGCCAAAACATGGGCCAGGGAGCTAATGGGTAAAGAAAGTAAGGAAAAGAAATGTAAGTGAAGACGGAGGGTCCTGAGAGAGGAATGAGGGCTAATGATGTGGAGAGAGATCTTGGGGTCTCGGATCTCATATTTTTTATTTAAAGAACTTAACTGGCTGCCTATTGTACATAGTAATCCTAGGGGGCTGATAGCAAAACCAATAAAAATAAAATCCCAACGTACTATAGCAGTGATGGCGAACCTATGGCACACATGCCACAGGTGGCATGAGGAGCCATTTCTGAGGGCACGTGAGGCATTGCCCTGTCAGCTTGCGTGCGCTGGCCAGCTGATTTTTGGCCTTGATTTTCGGTCATTTTTCGCCCTCTGGAGGCTGAAAAATGGCCCAATGGGCAAATTGGAAGTCACTTCCTTTTTGCCCATTGGGCCGTTTTTTAATCTTTTGGAGCCTTCAGGACCCTTCCCTGAAGCCTCCAGAGGGTGAAAAACTGCCCAACAAGCAAACCAGAAGTCCGTTCCTGAACTTCCATTTTGCCCATAGGGCAGTTTTTCACCTTCAGGAGGCTTCCCTGAAGGACTTCTGAAAAACCAGGACTTCTGAAAAACAAAGTCCTGTTGGGCCATTTTTCATCTTCTAGAAGCCTCCTGAACCCTTTGGAGGGCGAAAAATGGCCCAATTTGGGGGGGGCATGCACAGTGCAGTGTGCGCGAAAGTGGTGGTTGTGTGCTGGCACACGTGCGTGCACTAGCACATGCATGCTACCATTTTTGGCACGCAAGAAAAAGGTTAGTCAACACTGCACTATAGTAACCCATGCTATTAATCCCATGACATTACTCTACCCTACCCTAATGCTTAAGAGAAGAATCAGGTCTTTAAGGCCTTAAGAACGGTTAAAATGGTACACTCTGCCATTTCAGGTGAGATGCTGTTTCCAGGGGCAAGGGCAGCTATGTGGAAAGCATGCTTCCAGGACCTGACTAGGTGGCAATGTTTGAGGGAAGGCACCTAAGTGCCCCCCACCCTGTCTCACCTAATGGGATAGACCGATATTCTAAAGGAGAGGCAGTTGGGCAAACAATCTGGTCCTGTGCCATGTGGGGCTTTAAAAGTGATAACTAGTACCTTCAATTGTACTTGGAAAACAATTGGAAACCAATACAGCTCATGCAACAGTGACAGAACACAAGCACACATGTGGGACACTCAGAAGTGCGCCATCACATTTTAGCTCTGTTGTAACTTCTAGATAGTCTTCAAGGACAGGCTAATGTAGGATACATTGTAGTAATCAAATATATGCCTTGCATATAGGTATAAAATAAAAGCCCCTTGAAAATAACTCAGCAAATATGAAACATTTCATTTTCTGTGTACATATTCACTTATAGTTGTTATATGTCTACCAATATTATTTCCTAAGTCTGTCTTTGGGCCTATGAAGGTCAGGAACATGCTGAAAAAGTAACATTTCTCTAGCTATATAAAAACAAAATATAATATAAATCCCAGTCTTCAACAGGCACTTTGCACAAGCATCCCCAAAAAAAGTTTTTTTACATGATCCTATGATTCTGACAAATTTTCATATTTTGAAAAAGTATTTCTAAAATAAAGCAAAATATATGAATTTGTTCCTGCCCTCTGCCCAGATTTACAGTAGTTGGTGCTGTTTAGGCCTTTGGATCTATAGTGGAACCTCTGTTCATGACCATAATCCATTCCAGGACTTCGATAGGCATCCAATTTGTTTGTGAACATGCATGGACATAAAAAAAAATGGTGCCGAAGGGGAAATAGCCGCGGCTGTGTTTGATCATGAACCGAAGATATGGTTGTGAACAGAGGCAAACGTTTAGCGGATTTTTTGTTCATGAACCAATTTGTTCATGGACTAGCGTTCGTGAACCGAGGTTCCACTGTATAGCTATTAAGACTGAAGCAATATTGCTTTGAAGAATATATATTTGACATCTATGCACCTCCTGAAACCTAGTATGTCTTTTTCTGATTGTGAAGTGGCACTTCCTTGAGCCTGGAAAAGATTATATTTAAGTTGCTGGTGAAAGATATGGTATGACAGCCCGAGTGCCCTAAATCACCTTTTCCCCTTCAAATTCTGGTTTCTGAGCAGTTGGAAAAGTCATCTTGCTTCTGTCCATAAAAATACTTGCACCAGTTGAATTTGGCCTTAAAAAGAGACTAGGAGCTTATTAAAGTGTTTATTTAAATGCAGCTTTATAACTTTATAGAAAAACATGCTCTACCACTTCTAGTAAAAATTCACACTGGGCAACTGAACAGGATTAAAACTACTGTAAGTCCCTTAGGAAGTAATTTACATTGAGATTAGAAGAAATTAAGTAGAATTTCTACTGTTGCTTTTCCAGTTCCTTGGCTTTTAACTCTTGGTTATGCCTGTTAGAAAAAGAGAATACAAATTATTCACTATTGCCAATATATTTTGAAGAACAAAAAAACATTGCATTAAATTATATTTTTATTTGCTTTCCCCCCCCGTCAGTAAAGACCTGTTTGATATACAATAAGAGCTATAACTAAACTGCATTGATTTTAATTTGCTTGTAATTTAATTCAAAGGACGGATTTTATTATATATTCTGTTTAAAGAAGGCTATCAGATATGGATTGCAAAAATCTGGACAACCATTAGATGGCAGGAAAATGTATCTTTGCTGGATCTGAGTTTTGCAGCTCAGATCTGGTAGACCCTATTTTTAATCAAAATAGCTGGTAAAGTTTATTTGTGCACATACATGTTTCTTTCTACTAGCATGACTTGTTAAAAAAGTTCTGCTTCATGTTATACCAATTCAAAAATACCAACTGCACAATCTAAAATTATATCACTTAAGGTTACTATTAATATATATTTTCAATCAGTAGAAACCAGGGGTGGGTTCTAACTTATCTCGCTGTTGGTTCGCTACCTCCCATGCTACGTGGGTGCACCTCGTGGGTACGCGCATGCGCAGTAGAAACAAATTCCAAAATATTCCTCAAAAAAAGGCCAAAAACAAGATGGCGACGCATGCACAGTGCCGGAAACTCAGCTTCTTCACATGCGCAGAACAAAAACAAAAAAAAGGAAAAAAATTTAAACATTAAAAAAAAAAGATGCGGCCTTCACGGACCAGAACTGGCTCCGTGGTGTCACCAGCAACTTACTACCTACTCGTTAGAACCGGTCCGAACCGGTAGGAACCCACTTCTGGGTAGAAACTGATTTACAATAGTGCAGTACTTTTAGCAAGATGAAACCTCAAAATAAGCGGTTTTCCACTTTCCACTGCATTCTACTGAGATATAATTTTGACATCCCAATATCGTCTATAGCCTTGGAATCTCCTCATAGTTGCTTATCCAGATAAATAAACCCTGTCTAGTCCTATTTAGCTTTTTCAAGATCTGTTGCCACTTGCTCTAATAATACTGTTACTAAACAGAAGATGAGTAACACATACTGCATAGATTGCATAAAAAGCGAGTAATCAGTAGAAGAACCAGAGTAACATTTTCCCAGGGAGTTTTATGTTTAAGATAGATAAAATGTTCAAAGCGAAGATGAGCAAAATAGCTCTACTAGGTTATCAATTTGTGTTATACAAGGGAAACAATGGGTTTGAATAAATCTAGACAACTGAAATATTATCTAATGGCAGTCTAAGAAAAATAGCTTCTAATAAATGAAAACTGTTATAGTAATTGGTCTGCTAAAGAACCAATTACCATATTTTTCAGAGTATAAGACGCATCTTCATTTTTGGGGAGGAAAATAGGAAAGAAACCCTGCCTACCAGGTATTCATCTGGCTAGCGTCCTTAGTCTGGTTAGCTTCAGCACATTATTTTATCCTCTAGTTAGGGCTGAAAAAAAGCTTCTAAAGCACAGCTGATAGAGAAAGGCAATGAAAAAAACTTGCAAAGACTTAGGGCTGAAAAAAAGCTTCTTTGGAGGGAGTAGCAATGAAAAAAGCCTGTAAAGATCGCTTCACTCGCTAGCGTGTTAGGGCGGAAAAAAAGCTTCTAAAAAAACTACATTCAGAGTATAAGACGCACCCAAATTATCAGCCTCTTTTAGAGGGAAAAAAGTGTGTAATCCTATCCTACAGATATAGCTATTACTGTGGGGAACAGAACAAATGAGCTAAACTAAGGAGAACCAACGACTACACTATTAGCTAATAAGGCATCTAATGCTTCTGTCTCTCATTGGACAATTTTTGTTTTAAAAAATCAGGAATTATTTTTTATATATTTCTAACACTGACCAACTCCAACTCCCTATAACAATAGTTTGGAATAGGATCAGACACCAAAATGAAAAAAAATGGTTGGGAGGGTTACCATTTATTTTTTCTTTTCTGGTCCTATCATAGTGTCTTTCCTATTTTTAAATACGTTGGAAGTACAACTTTCAGAATTCAATAATAGAATGCAACATTCGCAAACATTCTTCCTAATTACCTACCTCCATATGCGGTACAGCTGAGAACCACCAGCACAGCCGACAAAGAAATTAACAGTAAACAGACCCCAGTTTTTAGGAATAATTACTAGAGAATACCTTGACCAGATAAGACCTGTTGAATTAGAAAACAAAATTACCAATTTAAAATAATGATTGCATTCTCAAAATTTATCAAAACCTATTAGGAAAACCTCATAGTTTCTCCCTTGCATTCTACTTTCTCACCAAGTTTATATAGTAATTATAAGATTGCTACTATTTCCCTTACAGCTGAATGAAAGGTTACGGCATCTAGAGAAGGAATGTCAAAATCGTCATGCTGGCCACGCCCACCCACCCCCGGTTTAGGGAAAAAGGGGGGAAAAGTCATGATACATCATGTGATGACAACGTGACGCCATGAGTTTGACACCCCTGATCTAGAACTACTATCTTAATCTAAAACCCAGAAGATCTATAGATTTGCAAGTCTAGTACAATAAAAGTATATGTTTGAATAGCAGATTAAATAGCACTTTTACAGCAATGTACAGATTGCAGCCAGTTTAATTTTCAGAATAGAATTTAGCAATATTCCTTACATCTCTGCTGAAAGTCAATAATTTATATACAGGTAAGGTCTCATTTACAGATTGTTCAAATTTACAAGGGTCATAAAAAATAATTTGGGACCAAGGTGCGCATTTACGACCTTTAGAGTTTTTCTCAGTCACATGACTACCATTACAACAAGTATCTGTTGTCTTATGCCTGACCCATTTCCCCCCCTCTTTCCCTCCTCATAGGGCAGAAAAATTGGAAAAGATTACAAGAAATAAGACACACACACACACACACACACACACACACGGCTATTTGCCAGGTGTTCAGAGCTGCAGGCACTAGGGCATTCCTTTTGATGTGTATTCCCCATGTGTGGCTGTTTACTTTCTTTCATGCATTCCTTCCCAATGAATATAAATATTAATTCCCTTCTTGTTAATTATTCCAGCACTGGGTAAGCATTCCAAATGGCAGGGTAGTTGGGAAAAAGAAAAGATAAAATAAAATCATAGGCACAGTTGCCATTATGTGATTTCTTCCTTAGGGACTTCATCATTTTAGCGACCAAGCTGCCAGTCCCAATTGTGGTTGCTAAACAAGGACTAAGCAAAATTTTTAGACTAATGTGCTTTTGGTTCAAATATACCTGTTTTTAGGTGTTCCAGTTATACAGTCAGGCAAAGTTAATAATTGTATAAACATTTCTAAAATTTTATATCTGTATTTCAAGTATATGGCTTGAAAACCTTTCATAAAATAAAATGTTAGTTTAATTTTGTCTTGGTATTAAAACAGAACTGATGACTTAACCTTTTTTTTCCTATATCAGATAATTAAAAGAGAATACATACATACCTGTAGCCATTAGGACGCCAGATTGTGAAGTGCTGAGTTTTTCAGCAGGCCTAGTCATATCAGCCATTCCAGCACATACCAAACCCTACAATAAGAAAGCAATAGCTTAATTTAATGTGTCAGTAATAGTACTTTCATTTTTTATTAATACCAAAGTGCTACTGTCTATACCAGCGGTTCTCAAAGTATGATCTAGGGACCCTTTCCTTTGTCCTTGAAGTCAAATAAATATTTTTAAATTTCTCAGTTTTAATTTCTAATACAATAAATATTGATAGATATAACACACATACACCAAAGCTCTTTGGGTAGCATATACATTTCATAATAAATAAATAAGTAAATAAAATCTTCATGTGCCAGCTGGACACAATCTGAAATATCTGGGCTGGTTGTTTATAGTTCTCTTGGCCATTGTAAAGGAGGTTGGGAAGTTGTCACTTCCCTTCCTAGTTTCTGTCTCATTAGAATGGGAAAATCTACTATGTCATGATTATGGTCAGCAGCAGCATGGACAGTTTGGGAAAGGTATATCTCATCAATAGTCAGGTCTGCCCATTTTTAATGCCCCTTCTCCCCCCCCCCCGAGACCAT
>JANHFT010003024.1:29043-67787 GCA_032467955.1 Pseudoxenodon macrops | reverse complement strand
TGAAACGTCTTCAAAGAAAAAACAGAAAGTCCAATTGCCTCTTGAAAAAGCACCTTTGGGACAACCATGAGCTGGATATCTGAGAATCTCCATAGACAATATAGACCAGGCTAAATCTAAAATACTAGTGAGTTCCTGAAAACTTTGCATTCAGCCATCAGCAGACACATAGAGATAAACCACATTTACATACCATCCAAAAGAGGCAGGAAAAGCTAAGAAGAAAAGAAAAAAATCAGAACACGTTCTCTTTAGTAATCAACCTCCAGATAAGTAAGGATTAATATAAGTCAAACAATCAAGCAGAAAGCAATATCCTTTTCAAGGAACTATCAAGGAGAAAACCACACCTCCACCAACACTAGCAGGGCAAGCTATTTTATAGAAATGGAGCAAGCTCTACAGTAACAAGCACTGATGATGTTTCCTAGTTAATAATACGTCTGCAAGCAAAGCCCAAAAAGCAATAAGGATTCCACAATTCAACCATGATCTACACATTTTCTATTGGAAACAATATTTCCATATGCAGAGTGCATTTCCTAGATCTGGTTTATTCCACATATTCAGCTAAATATTTGTTCACATTTAAAGTAGAATTTTCTTTATTCATTTATATTGGGAATTAATTATATTCATGTTGAGATGATTCATCTTTGGAGAGGTATTATTTTTTGGTAGCTTCGGTTTTCAGAAAATTAGATATGTTAATAATGTGAGGCCAAATCAAGGACCTTGCAATACTTTATTAATCATTAATATTTTGCTGTGGCCAAATTAAATACAGTACTTTTAATATTTTTATATGTAATTTTTAAAACTCTTCAAAATTAATGTAGCTAGTAAATATTTATTCACAGGTGAATACAATATGCTGGAATGATACAGGAGAATATATTCTATCTGGATCTGATGATACTAATCTTGTAATTACTAATCCATATAGTAGAAAGGTAAGGTAGCCAATTGTTTTTCTTCATTCGTTGACATGCTATTATAAATACATGTTTTTGATAATATGTGTATCATGTATCCTATATGCTTTCAAAATATTTTATCTGTCCTCAATAAAATGATTGATGCAAAACCCATTGTCCACCAATCTCACAAAAACATATGAATTTCTCCTATTTCCTTTTCTACTACTCCCTGTCAAGCTATCGTGTAAGTATTGTATTAATGCAATGGTCAAATTTTTTTACAGCTGTGAAATTAATTGGCTGATTTGGAGACTCAACATCAGAAAGAATCAATTATAAATATAAAGTGGAATCATAATTAAGTGATTGTGGTGGATAGGTGGGGTGATGATAGAAAAGGTAGACATGAATTATCATCCTTTATTAGTAGCCTAATAAAAATGTTAATCTTGTTTCCTAGGTATTAACAACCATTCGCTCAGGACACAGGGCAAATATTTTTAGTGCAAAATTTTTACCATGCACCAATGATAAGCAAATAATATCCTGTTCTGGAGATGGTGTCATTTTTTATACTAATGTTGAACAAGATGCTGAAACCAACAGACAGTGCCAATTTACTTGCCACTATGGAACTACATATGAGGTACTACAATATAATACCTTGTTACTACAAAGACATGAGCATTAATTTAATACTTATACAATTTGTGATCATAAGTGGAACTTCAGTGACTTGCAAATAGAACAGACTAATGTATATAAATCTATTTTCAATCCACTATTGAATGGATATATCAAATTCAGTCTCTGCCAAAAAGGTTTCAAATGCTACTCAATATTTTCCTTCTAATTCTGATTGTATAATTCAAGAACAAATTCAGTTTCTTATATTAACTGTTAATGAACTATTAATTAATTTTAATTATATAAGAAGATTATATAGGTACGGTTTATGCAATTTTTGGATCTTAACTTTAGGTTTTTAATTCCTGCCATTTTTAATTTGACTTATGTTTACTTTATAGATCATGACAGTCCCAAATGATCCCTACACATTTTTGTCTTGTGGAGAAGATGGTACTGTAAGATGGTTTGATACAAGAATCAGGACAAGTTGTACAAAAGAAGACTGTAAAGATGTAAGAGAAATTTGTTAAAAACATGAAGAATCACATTAGGTTCAGAACTTCATTTACTTGGTGCTGGTAGTAGAAATTCTGGAAAGGAGTCCATGATACATAACCAAGTTATGTAAATGTAAATGATAACCTGGTATTTATGGCTGATCTAACAGAACTCTTACTGAAAAACTGCTATTGGGGAAACAAGTATTTGGATTTAGTCTCACATTTAATAAATTATTTGATTTTGCTATTTTTTTCAGGAGTGCCCATTACTAATATAAATAGAACATAAGAATGGAAATATATAACTAACACTTAATTTGATAAAATAGAGTATATAATACTTATTTTTAAAATAAATATGCTGATCAAAGGAGTCAGGTATGATTTCAGTCTTCTTTACTTCTATACATTATTATCAATTTTGCACTTTTATATTTAGCTATTTATTCACTTGTATCCTAATTGTCTTGATATTTATATCCAATTATTTGTATGTAAAACCAATCTACCCAGTTTTTCTAAACTAAGTTATGCAATACCTGCCTCCATATATTTTTTGGTCTTTTTTCTTTTTTCTTTTCAAGTAAAAATAAACATAGAGAGATAATGATGATTGAAAATTGCTCTATTTTGATATTTTGAAAGACTCTCAAAATCTGGTTATGTTGTCAGCCCTGGGGTGCCTAGGGAAATGGAAACTTTCTTAGATATCTCGATCGTTGAGATGGGCATTTTTATTGTCCCTTGGCCTATGACCGTGATGGTGAACCTATGGCATGCATAGCCATATCTTAAGAGCACGTGAGATGTTGCCCTCTGTCAGCTCCAATTGTCAGCCTTCTGGAGGGCGGGGGAGGGCGTTTTCGCCCTCATCAGAGGTTGAAAAATGGTACGAAGGGCCAAAAGGAAGATCTGAGGCTTCAGTGAGGCCTGCGCGCATGTGCGGAGGACAGCAGAGGGGGGCAGCACACGCATGCACAGGGGAGGGCATTGTATTATAGGTGTGGACATGCGTACATGTTCTATTGCACGTGCGCGCACCCTTTTGGCACTTGAGCAGAAAAAGGTTAGCCATCACTGGCCTATGGTTTGTATAATTTCTTATATTTATTAATATGAATTTTTATATTTTATATCTGTTTTTACATTTCTTGTTTTATCTGGGGTTTCCTGCCACCCAGAGTAATTTTTGGTGAGATAGGTGACTATATAAATTTGTTTAATAAATTACACGCCCGCAAACACACACACATAGTGGTTTTGTGGTCTGGTCTCTGTCTGGGAACTGTATTCTTGTCTGCTTTTCAATGATTACAATATTTTAATGAGAGGCAGATTTAGCTTGTCTTAAATTAATCATCCCTGTTAATTTTGTATTTTAGTCATAGATCAGATAATACAATATTTGTGTGAGCTTTTCACATAAATGCAGTATTTCCTCTTTTCCCCGATAGGATATTTTAATCAATTGTAGGAGAGCTGCCACATCTGTAGCCATCTGCCCACCAATACCATATTACCTTGCAGTTGGCTGTTCTGATAGTTCAGTAAGAATATATGATCGACGCATGCTTGGCACAAGAGCAACAGGTACGATGATGCAAGCATGACATGATATACATATTAATTTTGAATACATGATTGAAGTATATTAGATGTGAATTTCCAATGAACTTATGTAATGTAAAATATTTTGTCTACAGTGTTCGTTTATATTCATAACTGCTCATAATATTCAGAATACTACTCTTTTAAAAGATTTCCAAAGTCTGTTAAAGGTGTTCTCAGCATTTTCTTGCAATTTGGACTGAAAAGTATTCACATTCTGACTGTTTATTTAAATGGGATTTGTGCACCCTATCTAACAAAATAAAATTCAATAGTGAAGAAAGTAAGCTCCTACATTTAGGCAAGAAAAACCAAATGCAGAGGTATAGTATAGATCGTACCTGGCTCAATAGTAATAACTGTGAGAGGGATCTTGGAGTCCTAGTGAACAATCACTGAAATATGAGCCAGAAGTGAGCTGCAGCTGCCAAAAAAGCCAATGTAATCCTATGCTGCATTAACAGAGGGATAGAATCAAGATGAGTTGAAGTGTTAATACTACTTTATAATGCCTTGGTAAAACCACACTTGTAATACTGCATCCAGTTTTAGTCACCATATTATGAAAAAGATGTTGAGACTCTGGAAACAATACAGAGAAGAGCAACAAAGATTATTAGGGGACTAGAGGCTAAAACATATAAAACACAGTTGTTGGAATTGTGTATGTCCAGTTTAATGAAAAGAAGGACTAGGGGTGACATGATAGCAGTGTTCCAATATCTAAGGAGCTGCCACAAAGAAGATGGAATCGATCTATTCTGCAATGTACCTGAAGGCAGGACAAGAAGCAATTGATGGAAACTAATCAAGGAGAGAAGCAACCTAGAACTAAGGAGAAATTTCCTGACAATTAAAACAATTAATCAGTGTAACCACTTGCCTCCAGAAGTTGTGAATACCCCAACACTGGAAGTTTTAAAGAACAGATTGTCTAAAATAGTATAGGGTTTCCTACCTGAGCAGGAGGTTGGACTAGAAGACCTCCAAGGTCTCTTCCAACTCTGTTAGTTATGTATTCAGCCTAGTATTATTTTATGCCTCCATTGGGCTGGCTTTCCACTAAATTTCCAAGCTAATTTTTGAACTCCAAAGAAAATACAGCTTTTAGGTTTGATATAAAAGAAGGAAGCATGCCCATCAACAATATTTTCTTCTTCTTCTTTTTGAACAGTCATGAGAAATAAATGTAGAAATATTTTCTTTTAAAAACTGGTTTTAGTAGTTGTTTAATGGTTCTGTTAATTTTTTGATTGGGGTAGCTTTAGAACAAATATGGGGTTTTCTTGTTTTCGGTTTTTTCTTTTGTTTTCTACAATTGCTATTTTTTAAATATAGTTTCTTTCCACTTTGAGATGGAAAACAATAAATTATAGTATAGTATACTTTATGAATTAAATTTATTTTATATATTTTATAAATAACCTCCTATTTTATTAATTAATTTACTACAAATACTTTATACCACCCAACAGAATGTGACTTCTTGCAGTGCCATGTCCAAATTAATGACCTGAAGCTGTAGAGGGAAATATTGTGGAGGCCATTGCAATCATGAAGAAGTCAAAGACTGCAGTGTACAAAATAATTTAATATGAGGAAGAAGGGAAGCTAGGATTTAGGGTTTTTGGGGAAGAGGATTGAAAGGGCTGTCTGGGGGATTATTATTAAGCTTGAGTGGACATTTAGATGTTTATTGATTGATCTGACGGATCAATGTAACCAATTTTATTATTCTTTATTGATCTTGATTTCATTTTATTCTACACTACCACTGATAGGAAGAAAATTTTGAACATGTCTTTTTTTGCTTGCTCATCCATGACCAAGTCATGAGCAAATGCAATTTTATTACAAACAGACCTGGCTTTTATCAGTGGAGCCTGAGGCTGAAGTCATGGGCAATATTCCAAAACTATGAACAGGCTAGAAGATGAGATTTGAACTAAATTCCCTGAAACAGCTCACTGAGTGATTCCTGGCATACCTTCCCTGGGCCATCAAACCTAAATTTGCCTAACGTGTCAACATATTACAAAACCCTATAATAGTTGACTCTTCAGATTTTTCCATATTCCACTGTTGGCTTTGTTGTGTTTCTGGTGAGAAACTACTGCTTTGAGATAAGTAAAAAGGGTTTTATTTTTCTTGCAAGCTGCATATTTTTTCAGTAAAAGTCTCTTCATTTCAGATGAACACTAGACAGATTTGGATATGCTGTTTTGCATTTGAGCAATAAAGAATATTTCAGCTGCTGTTGTTTCTTTCATGTAGGTAATTATGCAGGCAGGGGTACTACAGGATTGGTGGCACGTTTTGTTCCTCCTCATCTTAGTAATAAATCCTGTAGGGTAACATCTCTCTGCTACAGTGAAGATGGACAAGAAATTCTTGTGAGCTATTCTTCAGACTACATATACCTATTTGATCCTAAGGATGATACAGCTAGAGAATTGAAAGTTCCTTCTGCAGACGAGCGAAGAGAAGAGGTAAGCTTTCCATAGTGCTGATTTGATGTCAAGATAATCAGCTATATTTAAAAAAATACTTATCTTAAACCACAGTTTATGTAATTTACATTCATGTATGTAATTTAGGCAATATTTTTAAAAATGAAATATTTAATATATGATCAATGTCAGATAGGTAGTTTTATTAGAGATTCCGACACAATCATATTAAAGGAAACCCGTGAACAAAAATATTGGTTAAAATTTCAGTATTAGAAGAAAACAAATTTGTTTAAGCATTTAAATGGCTGCCCAACTATGTAACTTTGGGCAGCATATAAGAAAATATCCAAATAGATATACTGTTTCTTGTTTTTAAAATTTGGATGATTCTTTCTGAACTAAAACATTTAAATTTGCTATGAACAGTTGCAACACTGAATGATTCGACCTATGCTGGACTACAGTCTGATACTGTAGTTTTGATATAAAGAAGTTTACTGACTGTAACAAGTATAACACTGTGCTACCTATATTTTTTTCACTTACAAGAATTTTCATTGCTTTTGTTTTGTTATTTTGTCTTATTTTTCTCTTGCATAAATTCTCTTTATACAAAAACAACAAAAGGAAGCTATTATGCAACTTATGCTAGAAAGTTAATTTGCACCAAAGGTCTAAAAACGTCACAAAGTTCTTGCCAAAACTGCTTTAGCTTTCCATCAGCCCCCCCCCCCCGCTCTTACTCATATATTTACCATCATGTTGTAAGGTCATTCTAATTGTGCATTCCATCTCCCATCTAATCCCATACTTGTAATCATTACTACCATTACTATGGAGACAAAAGAGTTGTTAACCCCTTACACAAAAGGACCTGTCTGATATAAGAAAGAAATTTGGGGACACTATAGTGTGCCAAAGCTGGTAAACAGGCTTTTAACCTGGGCAACTCTACAGAGTGCAACATAGCAATGCCTAACAAAAGTTTTAGTATTGTAATGCATTTGGTCTTTTTGTCATGATACTACACATATAAGAAATCTAATGGTAGAAAACATGGAGAAGATGTTTCACTATATGTATAATATGAGACAAGGAGGAAAACATGTTTGAATAATGTAGTGCTTTTACGAATGGGTAGTATTTAAAAGCCGAGGTGGCGCAGTGGTTAGAGTGCAGTACTGCAGGCTACTTCAGCTGAGTGCTAGCTGCAGTTCAGCAGTTCAAATCTCACCGGCTCAAGGTTGATGACTCAGCCTTTCATCCTTCAGAGGTGGATAAAATGAGGACCCAGATTGTTGGGGGCAATATGCTGACCGCTTAGAGAGGGCTGTAAAAGCACTATAAAGCGGTATATAAGTCTAAGTGCTATTGCTATTGCTATTTATGAGCATATTCATCAATGCATTTGAGTACAAATTTGACATCATGCCCTGCAACCCTCTTTTTTCTTTTGTACCTAGGTTTTATGAACAATAATGAATTCATTTTTATGCAAACGTTTCAGGACACATAAATCTAACATTAAGCAAGGGAAGTTTGCATTCGATAAATATTCATGCATAAGGCAGTTTTTATTTATAAACATTGCTTGCTATTCAGAAAATGACTACAATGATTCATATCCATATCATTTATGAATTTGACATTTGCAACATGCTCTACCGGTAGTCCTCAGTTGTATTTGTTTAATGACCAGTACAGTGGCACTGAAAAATGTGACTTATGACTGTTTTTCACACTTCCACCTGTTGCAGCATCCTGGGGTGGTGGGGTGGTGTCACATGATCAAAATTTGGATGCTTCGCAACTGGCATGTATTTATGATGGTTGCAGTGTTCCAGGATCATGTGATCAACTTTTGTGACCTGCTGACAAGCAAAGTCAAAGTCACTTAACAAGATGTTACTAAGTTAACAACTGCAGTGATTCACTTCACAATTGTGGTAAGAAAGATCATAAAATGAGGCAAAACTCACTTAACAACTATCTTGCTTAACAACAGAAATTTGGGGCTCAATTATGGCCGTAAATCGAGGACTACCTGTATTTGAGTCTTCCTGTGCAGAACACTTAGAAAATACAGTGGGAACAGAATGCATCTGTCCATTTGCTGATGGGTAAGAGCAGCTTTAACAAGCACTGCATTGATATAAATAGGATTCTGAATGAAATTCACAGTTCAGATCTTACTCTATAAGCCTTACATAGGTTGGGTTTTTCCCCGTCAAGAGCATATAGGCAGCATTATCAAAAGGATGCCTTGGGTTCTTTTTCATGAGCGGTAAGGTTGGAACCCAGTACACAGATCTTTGTGGTTGTTCCATTATTAAGGAACAGTTTGCCTTGGATATCCAGCTGATTCTCACATTTTGAATCTCAGAAAAGCAGTAAATTTGTGTTTATTCTGTGACACAGTTGGAAACTAAATGTTTAGTTTCCCTTTTGTTGTTGTTGTTTTAGCATTTTTAGTTTTTACATTTTATATGTGTTCCAGTTGTTTTTATTTAATATATTTTGAATTGGTATTACATGGTTTGAATTTTTTTGGCTGAACTGTTTGCTTGCTGTAAACTCTCTAAAGTCTGTTGATATGTAAATAGACAAATGTTTGTAACAAATAGCTGATGAGATGTGACAGGTTTGCTTTTCTTATTTTAAAGTACAACAGGTAATCCTATTTTTAGCTGATTATTAGGGCTATGTACACATTTGAAAATTATTCAGAAGGAGTATTTGAACTTTCCACACAAGCTTGAATAACGGAGGTCACTTTAATGAATAATTAAGAGTGCTGTGTTTATTAAAGGTTAAAAGTACATCTTGGTTTGAAGCATATATGCTATCACACAGCAAAATAAATTCTGAATTGTTTATTATTACATTTCTGATTTGTTGGCATATATAAACTGACTGTCTAGAGCTTCCATTCCATTCCTTAACTGCAAAAAATCTGTGAGTTTCTTACAAGTATTAAAATCCTATTCAAGTAATAGAGAAGTGTCTCTGTGATGATAACATTGTTTCCCTGAAGAACATAAATAGCATCATGAAGAATTTGTCAGGCACTGCTTGTTGGAATCCATCAACACTACTTTACTAAAAACATGTTCTGACCTGTGTGTAACCAAAAAAAGGGGAAATCTTGGGGTTAATAGAATGTATGTAAAGTTATTATTGGATTGAAATTTTTAAATATCAGTTAAAATTATTAAGACTACAGTCACATGCTCTTGTATTTGACTAGGTTCCACTAGGTTTTCTACAACATTCATGACTCAATATGTAAAAATGTTCCTATAGAGTACATTGTGTCTCCTAAATAGAAAATTTAAAAAAATTAATGGCAAATTTTGAATAATTATCTGTAGCAAAAGATAAACATTCACTTATGAAATTGCATTATTTTAAGTATCAGGCTTTCATGTGCATGTGTACATATATACAATGGGAAGGAAAACATTTTCTCAAAGGATTAACAATTGCATACAGGTAATCCTCGATTTGTGACCATAATTGAGCCCACAACAATAAGTTGTTAAATGGGTCATCACATAACAAACCCTATTTTCAGCATTTTTTGGTGGTTGTTAAGGAAATGCTAGAGTCTGCAATGGACATTTTTATGTTGGAAACTAGAAGTAAATGCTGATTTATTTATTTATTTTATTTCTATAGCCGCCCATCTCAACTTTGGGTGGGTCACAATTTCTAACAAAAAACCATAAGATTTGGCAAACAGCCATAGATGCACACTGGTTGCTTAATTTTTATTGGATAGCAATTCCTTTCTTCACCAAGCTGCTTGTGTTCTAATTATTTTCCTTTTATTTTGATTATCTGTAAAGACCTTTTTGTTATTCTTGGCATCTTCTGCTAAACTTCCTTTCTGGGAAATCTGTGGTATTCTTACATTCTGGACTGATTCTCTATTTCTGTGTCCTGTTTTTTGTTTTTAGAGCTTCACTGTTTTATGAAGCCACATTGGCTTCTTTTATTATCCTCCATTTTTTTTGTCCTTGTTCGAGTTACCGGTATATACATTTGTACTTTCGGAAACTTCTGCCCATATTGAAGTCCTTTTTCTGTTAGTTTCCCATGTCATAGAGTCCTATTTATCATTTCTTTGACTTTACTAAAACCAAAAGTTTCAGCATTACCTCGTCATTTCCTGCTATTTCTGCTTTCTCAACCAAGTTTTCCCTATCAATTAGTGAGATACTTATGCCAAGTCAAGCATAGCTGATACTCATTATCTAAAAGCAAGTTGCAATTATATTAGGGTTTAATATTAAATCAACAGTTCTTAAGAAGTTAACTTGACTGTTATGAAGTGTAAGGGCTGAAATGGGAATGAGCAGTTTGCGAGCCACAATGGCTGTTATGTAAACAAGCAACAACTGTTAATCTGGAAAAATGGAAGGAAGAAATCGCAAGTTTAATTTTATTTTTATTTTTTTACTAGAAGTGGGCAATCTGTTTTTTGTACAGCTTCATTATCTTCATTTTAATCTAGCTAAACTTTGTTTGTGAATCTTTTGCCAATCTTCAAGCTAAAAGGTGATGTTTCAGGAGATTTCTGATTTATTGCCAAGTCCAGGTCAGGAAGCATGACATTCAGCCTAGTTCAAATATACTTTCTCTGAGATTAGAAGAAAAAAGGCAGTATCCTCTGGGTAGGAGAGAGATTGAGGGAAGGGAGCATATAATACTGTAGCCAGATCTCTACTTTTACTAAATGTTGAATCTAAATAATTCCACAGCTCACTCACTTCTTTCAAACACACAGCCCACTATGTATACCTGTACTTTATGTTTGTTTGTTTTTAACCTGAAGAAAGATTGAACAGGCATCCATGTAGTGGCATAGATTTAGATAACGTGATCCTCTTTTGATGATTTAAAATATAATGCCATAATTACAAACTATTAGAATTAAAAATTGGAGATTCTGAAAGTTTAAAAAAAGTGCGTCAGTTTCTTATTCCTGGACTCTGATACTAAAAAGAAAAAAATTATTAAAAATCCCACTCATCATTCTCAAACTCTTCTAGATATCTAAAGGTAGTCCATTTATATATAATGACAGTATTAGTTTTCTGCCTGTCTTCATAAACCAAATTATGGTTGCAGGTTTGTTCATGCTGATAAAAATAAGACAATAAAAGTACAAGAATTTTAACTTTATCTCATATTTTTAACTAAATAGAATCTATGTGCATCTATAATTTCCTTGCTTTTTTTCTTTAGTTACGGCAGCCACCTGTCAAACGTTTGCGATTAAGAGGAGATTGGTCAGATACTGGACCAAGAGCAAGGCCGGAAAGTGAAAGAGAAAGAGACGGTACTAAATTTCGATATTTATATTTATACTAATTTTTATTCAAACTTTGCTTAGTTATATGTATAATGATGCTATAATTTTAGACATGTTCTATCTCTAATTTAAATAATGACCATATTTAGACAATTGTCCATGACTTCATAAATTATGTTTTTTCAGGCTGGAGACAAATTGTTTCTTCTTCTCTTCTATCAAGCATCAGGTCTGATGCCGAAATATTACTTTATGTTAAGCCAGAATTCCCAATGATAAGTAAATTGGGAAATTCTAGTGAGAAGAATTCTAATTTCTGAATTTTTCCAAATTTGTCCTCATAGATTAGTAAGCCATTGGAGCAGAGTTTTGTAGTCATTGCTGGAAGATAATGAGAAGGAGAGAGATGTAGCAAAACATCTTATACACCATACATGCAATTGATTCAGATTCAACTCAGAGTGACAGTATTGTCAAATGCTTAAGTCCCCAAGTGTAAAGTCCTTTCAAAGTCATTCTAGCAGTAACTTTAATTTCTTCTATCTTCTTTATCCATTGTCTTCTGCTTCTTTTATTTCCCTCAACTTGTTGTCCACCACTGCTTTCTTTCACACTTGCGTTTTAACTTGACTTTTAATTCCTTAAAAAGAACAGTCAGTTTTTATTTGACATAGAACTTCATTGATTGGAGACTCTCATGATTCATGATACTCTTAGCAATTATTTCCCGATCCATAATTCAAAATTATTGTTCTCTCCCTTTCTCAATGTCCAGCTTTCACAGCCAAGTGCTACCTCTGACAATTGCAATGAAAAATCCCATTACTTTAACTATCCTTATCTTCCTCCCTGAGCTTAATCTTTTCTTTACATTTCCCGCAGATTTTCCTTATTTGTTTTGTATTATTGACCCTATCTACCAATTTCACTTTTTCACCTTCAAATAAAGTTCATAAAGCATGTCAGTTGCTGTAATCTTTATCTTATTAAGAACATATTTTTCATGTTCTGTTTTTATTTTCACAATCAACCTAAGTTATATTTACTTTTACTTTACTTTCAATTAACAAGGCTGTGTTAACTACGGTATCTACACATTCTAGTTACTGCTACAAGTTCCTATTCAGATTAAAGTCATCTCTTCTTGTTCTGTTTTTGTTGTTGTTGTTCATCGTACAAATTCCTCAGGAAAATAATATTCTGGCACACCCTTTAGCTTTAGTATATTTCAACTTCTGCATGATCCTTAAAGGAAAGATTTAAAAAACTCCTTATATCCTCTTGCTCTTCATTGTTCTGCCTATCCTATGCCATTTTAGAAATTTGGTTGTTAATTTGACATTTTTCTCTCAATATATAGCTCTAATCTTTTTTGTAAGGAAGTAAATGAAAATTTTGTGTGGAATTAGTGCTGTGATTTGGTAATTTTTACATCTCACAATTTTACTATAGATATATCCACCAACTAATCTTCTCTATACTCTAAACCAGATAATATTGTTTTGTATTTGTTGACATAGAACTGTTTAATTGCCTGTTCTAAGTGATTTTAAAAGTATTTCATCTGTGCTTGGTGCTTTCCTATTTGACAATACTCTATCTACTTTCTATCAGTTCCTGAATGTATTCGAATTCTGCAAACGTTTTTCATATTCTAATTCTTTTTATTGAGTTTCAGAATAGTGTTTACATTTTCCCTTAATACAATTTATTTACATTTCTTCTGTTATTCTTAAATATTCCTACTTCTCCTGTAGATTTTCCCTTATTTCTCTGATCTTCTTAAAAATATCTCTTCTTTTCTTTTTAATGTTATCTGCTTCTATTAGTCAACACTCTTGATTGATATCTTTCCTTATTTACCCTTACTTGCTGAAAATTGTGATTCATTAATATGTCCTGTAAATTGCTCAAGGTTTTCATCCTTTATGTTTTACTGGCTGTTGTAATAGCTTGTTCTGAAAACCACTTGGATCTTTTTGTCTTTCGAATTTTGGGAACATATTTTCACTTTGTTTTTCATAATGTCTCTTAAATCTTAGCTCCTCAGATTCTCTTTCACTTAGATTAAGTATACTAACTTTTTCTTTGCATTGCGCTTATACTCTTATATGTCCTCCAGGTTGATTTTGTAGGTTTAATGCATAAATTTGATGCCAAGAATTCATGGTCTGTTCCACAGTCTGCATCTGGTAGTATCCTGGTTGACTAAATTGCACTTCTTATCATCTGTTTCCTATCGTCAAATCAATTTGATTCCAGACTTGTGCATTTTATGATGTGATTGTGATGAGTCTGCATTTCTATTCCTTAAAGTAGGTATTATGTTAATTTAGTTCAAATTTTCCTTTGATTCTTGTTCCTCCATTTCTCTGATTTCTGTTTTAAAGTCACCCCCTATTGAACAGTATTATATCTTTTAAATACTGTTTTTAACATCCCTTTCAATTGGCCATACAATTCCTCATTTTCTTAACTGCGTATGTAGCAAGTACATTCACTGATATTCATTATATATACTCTTTCTTATAGGTTTTATAATTTATTGGGTTATTGTCAAGAATATATTTAGCACATTTCTTTTTGAATATCATTGCCATTTTTCTTCTATATGGTCTAATGTCACAAATTATATAATTATATGATTTTAAATTGGCTTCTCTCATACTTGCAGAACTCACTCGATCTTACCACCACTGTGGATTAACTTTAATTTTGCTACGGTTCCATTAGCCTTTGGTTTTCCCTATCCTTTCAGATTCTTCTGCAGAGTCATTCAGGAGAAAAAGTAAAGATAATTTCTTTTGTGCAATAAGGTGTTAATTTAAATAACATTGAAATTTACCTGAAGTGATCACAGTAACATGTACACTTTTAGAGTGCTTTGTTTCTTGAGAGAATGAATATATTTGCTAGCTTTGCCTCTCTTCCTTTAACTATTCTTACAGTTTTCTTTCTTCATTTTCATCCTATTCTCATCCATTTTTCTTTTTTCCAGTTTTTAACTTGCATAGGATAGGATTGGAACGTGCTTCAGTTGTATTCTGATTTTATTATAAAAATAATATTTTGTATAATCCTTTACATTCTACAAACTCTTTTCATTGCCAGTATGTTTCTGGGTTATAATGTCCTGTAAAGCCCTATACGGCATAGGATCAGGTTAATTCAGAGTCCACCTCTCCTAGTTGCATCTATCTGTCCCAGTAGAATTGGCAAGAGAGATTACGCATTCCATTCATGAAATAATGTAATCTAGTGGAACCCAGGAAGAAAGTCTTTTCTGCCATAGCCCACAACCTGTGAAATATCATGCCCTGGAATTTAGATTTGAACCCAATTCTACTGGCCTTTAGAAGGGCCTTGAAGACAGGGCTCTACCATCACACCTGGAGGTCTGCCAGTGGTGGAAGGTTTTACAGGGGCTGTATTGAACTGATATAAGGTTGGATTCTGCTGCTCATCATGATTATTTTTATTTTTAAATGATTACTGATGGTTTTAGAAGTTTCCATACTTGTTCTTTAACTTGCTTTTGTTGTGAGCTACCCAACTTTATGTAATTGAGATGGGCAGCCATAAAAATAACAATAACAACAACAACAATGGTAATAAAATACAAAAACCCTACAAAATGTAAAAATTAAATATCACTTGTTTTTAAACTTTCATTTTTCAAAGATGTAAATATACATGATTGCAGTTAGTAAAAGCAACAGTACAGTAAAAGCGTTAATATCACTATTTAATCATAGGTGAACAGAGCCCTAACGTTTCATTAATGCAAAGAATGTCTGACATGTTGTCAAGATGGTTTGAAGAAGCAAGTGAAGTTGCACAGAGCAACAGAGGAAGAGGACGATCTCGTTCTAGAGGTAAATGCTTCACAGTTAAGTCTATTTAATCCAAAATATCCTGATATTATAAAGTTGCTACCTCAACTCAAGAGGAAGCTTGTCAAGAACAAATCTTTTCTGATTAATCACACCTAATTTTTTCATTGGGTAACTGATTGTGGGAGTGCTACAAACGTGATATTTTTTTACTTCAGCATAGCATGCTGATTAATAAGTTAGCAAATTTAACAGAAAAAAAGTACAAAATTCTTTACCTAAGAAACAAATATCAAATGCCCAAGTATAGGATGGAATTTATAAACCCTGGCTTGGTATTTATAAAAAAAGATCTTGGAATAGCTGAGGCCAAACTCAATATGAATCAATAGTGAGAAGTGGTTCAAAGAAGTGCAGCAAAAGTGATTGGGGTGGTGGTGGTGGTAGAAACCAAGTCCTGAGAAGTGAGGTTGAAGATGATGAGCATATGTAGCTTTGAAAAGATACAACAACAAAAAGGAAATGATGCCACTCTTCAAATACCTGAAAAGTTATCATGTGGAAGAATACCTCATTTTTTCCTCATTGCAGACTGCAGAACATGCGGTAATGAATTTCAGTTATTGAAAGGTGTAGAAATAAATCAAACAAAAAGCAAACAAATATTAGAAAAAATATCCTAACAATAAGATTAGTTTGACAGTGGAAATTATGACCAAAAATAATTGTGGGCTCTCCTTCATTAGAAGTGTTCAAGCAGAAAATTGACAGTATGTGAATGATTTAATTGGCATCCTGCATGCCAATTAAAGCAAGGATTGGACTTGATGGCTTAAATAGGCCCTGCCAAATTTATGGTTCTAAGTATCACATTTAGAACATTTAATCTACTCTGTTGAAGGTATTAATTTGTTACTCTGTTGAATAAATATAAACCAATATTGTTTTTTAAAAACACCAAATAAAGTTAAGTTGATGCTTTTCTTCAAAGGTGGAACAAGTAGATCAGATGTTTCTACCCCAGGAAATATCTTGGCAGGTGCTGAAACAGAGAATCCCATGGAAGTAGATGGCCCTGAACAACTGCAGTCATCCTCATCTACAGTGTCAGCTCAAGCGCCCTCAACATCTTCATCAACAGAAAGTCCTCCTTCTACTTCTTTACTCTCCTCTCCTGACAATGAACAAAGACCTTTCTTGGAGACACCTGCACCCTCTACACTCCATCAACCTGGTATGTAAAGTTTTCTTGTTAAAAGAGCATATGTATTTAATCTGTATAAGGAGTTTAAAATACATATTTATAATACCAATATTCAGTGTGGTCATGTACTTGGATGAATGACCACCAATTATAAAATCTACTACATTAATCTTCAGTCAAAATTTTACTAGTCTAAAGTTTGGCTATAATTTGTTACAACACAGTATATTGCTATTTTTCTCTGAAAAGAAATGCCATTAAATGTTTAGCTCAATTTCTGAGCCCCAGAATAGTTTTTCAGCTTTATAATTTATCTTGAAGATTGTAGGCGTATTGAATTTGTTCGTTCCCAGATTTTCATTGATAGTTTGTTTTAAAATTAGTTCAACTGTAATTAGGTTACACATATTTTTGAATCCATAATGCTAATATGTAAATATAAAGTAACTTGGTTTTATAATCTAAATTAGCAATAATTAATGTGAAGATAGTTCTTAGCAGAAAAAAGGAGATCTGTACAACTATATACTCAACCACCTTTCACAAGAATTACTTTATCTATTGAATGTAAGACACTATTGCAGTTTTTTTTAAAAAACCTTTTCCCCAAAAAGTTGCTTACTATATGAATGGAAGCTTATTGTTTAAGAAATATAAATCTAAAAATGCTCTTTTGGTTTGTAGAACTAGTTGTGTGAATCTTTAGGTTCTGATCATGTGTTATTTGTATTAAGGAACCAATCAATTATTGTCTCTTAATTGTTCTGTTCTTTATTGTACTAATCATTTATAGGCAACAATTAGACTTACATTACAATGGTTATTTTCTTATTTTAATTGAACGGTACATCTTGTGCCACATCTGCATTGTGTTCATGCAACTTAATGAGCTGACTGTTGCAATATAGTAGATAGTAGGTTTCCCTTCATTGGTTATACTGCTTTTGCATAGCTTTTCTACCTTTTATATTGTCAACTGAGCTATATGAAGATCTATAAAAACTGCAGTGGTAGAAGGTAATTGAAAATTAATATAAAAAACAGTGACCACAGCAGCTTTAGCACCCTTTAGAAGTGGAGTATTTGATATGTTGGAATTCTTGCTACAATTTTTGTGAGTTTACTGGAGCCTAGATTCCATTCTCACTCTGTTTTTATTAGAATACATGCAGTGTTTTTTTAGCATTTCTGTAATTTAGATGGATGTAAACAACAACACAAGCACCAGAAATAAATTTTCATATTTATTACCATTAGAAACAGAGGTTGGGAAAGAACTGAGGTGTTAGTAAATGGAAAACAAGCTTCAAAACAATTGGAAAAGCTTCACATATTATGTACTGTTTTATATTGTCATTTCATTGTTAAATTTTAATTGTAACTTAGGAGGATTCTACCTCAAATTCTTGTGAGCCATTTTATTTATTTTATATATATATATGCATTTATTTAATTTATATAGCCTCTTATCTCACAAGAAATGATTCTGGGTAGGTTACAATAAGTAATCAATAAAAACTAATACAGATATAAAACAGATATTTAGAAATATAACATTAAAAGCAGATTAATTAAAACTAACATATATGCAAACCCCAAACAGAAAGGATATGAGTACATCCACCTCAATAGTAGAGGCATCTGGAAACCAAATCTTGAGGAACCTCTGGAACACCAAAAGGAATGGAGTTGATATAATGTCCAATGGGAGAATGTTCTATAAGGCCAACTCTAGGGCAGACAAGTCTCATTTTCTGGTCCTTGGCAGATGACATCCACATGTTCTCTCTGCCAGATTCTAACGGGTCAGGAAAGATGGCTCAAAATTCCTTTACATCCTCTGCATAGCACAGACTGTGCAAATATATTTTGAAGTTATTATGTACTGGGTAGGAATAATATCTGTTAGCTTTGGCTTCATGTATTAAGTCCTGCAATTCCTTGCTTCCAAGAATGAAACTAAAAATATTTAAAATATAAAATCCATTTTACGCTTTACATGTAGCATCAATAAATGCTGCTATATTCATAGCAAATATGATTTCTGCATTAAATATGAAGCAGTTTTCAGTAAATATTATTGAGCTGGATTACATAAAAAGACTGTAAAGATTAATACATCCCATAAAAACTGCTTTAATATTTCTGATGTTTCAAATGAGCCTCATCCTCTTATGGCTTATGCTTAGGAACCAATCCACTTGCTTGCCATTATTCCAAAAGTAAAGAAATTTCATTTTTAGCAATTAACAGAAATAGCACTTAGATACCGCTTCACAGTGCTTTACAGCCTTCTCTAAGCGGGCTTAGATTTAGGCATCACGTTTAGGGTTAAATTTGCTGGGGACTGAAACCATAACATGCTTAATCAACTATAATAATAAAACTAGTGCCAGCTATTATTGAAGAATCTGTTTTCTTCTCATTTTGGAAAATGCTCCTCTCAAGTGCTATTAGGATAACTTGAAAAACACTTAAAGACATACTTATGGGCTTATATCAACTCAATGGAATTTTGGATTGCTTTTGTTTGAAGTGGTAATTCCCAAGCAATGCCCAACATATAGTTTTAAAGCAGCTGTTCCTTCAGTTTCAAAATTAGTATGTATGCTGTATTAATTCTTAGAAAATAAAATATGGTTTTTATTTAAATATTGAATATCGCTTAAAAAATTATACTATATTCTTTCAAGCGGAGTATAGAAGAATTGGATTTAGAGGTAAACATATTTGTCAATTGTAGATTTTTCTCAAACGTTGCTTTATAGGTTTACAAATGGAATTTATTATGTGCTTCCTCATCTATAGAATTCCTGTGGATGAATATTAGTTTTGTAAATGTGTGATTTGCATAGAATGAAATAACTGTGAGAAAATAGCTATTGCTATTCTATAGACCTTTATTTGTCTAAGTTAACCTGATTGTTTCTGTACTGGAAGTTTAACTTCTTAACTGATTCTGTTGGCACTATGAGGTGAACTACATTTACCTGGCTTTGTCATCAGGCCTGGGGGTCTCAGGGCACCAGTGATATCTTGAGGTGACTCTATTGCCAATCAAATCTCTTGTGTGTGTTTTTGTAAAATATGACCATGTTTGACATGTTTTTATACCTTTTGCTGTACGCCACCCAGAATCGCTTCTTGTGAGATGAGTAGCCATATAAATTTAATAAATAAACAAATCAAAATGTAACAATTAGAATGCAGTTTATTTTGAATTTCTTTAATGTTTTTATATTGTTCAATCCTGTCACAATAAAATTCTAGCACATGTTCCTTTCCCAAGCCATGGTGTTAGAAGACATCTCACAAAAAAGAATATCTTCCAAATAAAAAAATGAAGTTTCCTTCGAGGACATCTCAATTCAACTTTAGTAGATACTCAATTTGTTTTCCTGGCAACAGTAAAGTGGCTTCCTATTCCCACCTCCCCAAGTCTAGTATAGGGCTAAAATGTCTCAGTTATCTCCCATTCAAATATTGACTCCACCATCCAACCTTGATTACCTTTTTGAGATGGTTTAATAGTGCCATATAATTGAAATCTATGTACATTTCAGCAATTAGCTCACTGTGTTGTGGCTGTTATAGCCAAACTATTTTTAAGTGATATAAAGCCAGAAAACAAATCAGTTAATGTATTTGAATAAGTCTCATGTAAGGTAGTTAATACTCCTTCAAATGGTAATGCTTTAAATATTATTTAAATTGGATGGTTACTAAGAAAATGTATTGCCTATAGGAGACTTATTTGTTGCAGTAATTGTTACTGTTTTATTAGTTCAAGTGATCTTAAATGTTTAATTCCTTTTTTCTGCTCTTATTTTTAATCCGTATTTCCAAAAAGTGTCATGAAATCAATTCAGCAAAATAATAGTGGTCTGAAAATAAAGCAATACATTATTATGCTCTGAATTACATGACGTTAATTCTTTACATAAGATCTATTGTTTTAGTGGTTTTTGTTTCTCACTTATTCATGTACTAGAACATGAAAACATTGGAATATATCAAACAGCAATGGTTTCTTTTCTGCAAATTGAACACTGAAACCTTCTAATTGCCCTATTCTTCCTGGGTGATTACTGCTGAGTATTGGGAAAGCTTTTAATGTGTTGTGGTTGACTGGAATAGAGAAGTAATTCATTACATTCCGCATAGCAGTTGCCTAATGTAATTACTTCCATCATAAAAACAAAAATTGTGACACACACTTATATGTTAGAGTATACATGTATCTTCATATTTCAGTTCAGCAGAAGGACCAAACCCCAAACTTGAAAACTGACTTCTAAACAAAAAAACAAAAAACATCTCCTCCCTCATTTTAGCATTAGACAACTTTTACAGTAGTGTGCTTTATCGGTCACATTAAATAGGGCTGTATAGCTACATTTTATATTGTAATTTACAACCTAAAATTTTGATGGCAACTTTGATAGTTAGGCTTCAGTTTTGCCCACATACTACATTGATCTCTTAATTCCCAATGAATATTGTTAGAGTAGAAACAGTCATATGTGTGGAAGTTGTGCAGGAAATTATCATGTATATATTTTTTGCGTCTTCATGGTTATATCTTTTTTTATTTTATATAACTTAACTGCCTTGGTAGTTGAGCAAGTCAAGCTAGGAAACATACATAATGAGCATAATTATCATACTGAAGAAAAAAATAATAAACCAAGTTAAGCACATTTTGCCTCTGTGCTGATAATAATAGTCTGCTTTTAAAAATGAAATTTGATGCTTGTATTCTCTACATAATATCTATTACCTTGCTCTTTAGTCATATTCTTTTTATCTTATGTTCTATGCCTGTTTCTTTTTTACACCCTTTTTCCTGTCAGAATTAATGGCACCTGAGTTAGCTATACTCCGTAGGGGCCTGCAGCGGCTGAGGCTTAAGAAGGCTGAACAGCAGAGACAGCGAGAGCTAGCGGAGGGTTCAGCACAGCAGTCCTCCAGCTCTGATCAGGCTTCCGCTAAGGGATCCTCACAGGACCCTCAGCCTACAGGTTGTCATTTGTCAAGGTTTATTAAGCAGCTAATGTAGTTACGTAGTTTGTGCTGCTGTTGTTTGCTCAAGACGCTTTCCCTCAGGAACAAAATAGTGTATGCAGTTGCTGCTTGCCTGTTGCATTTGTTGGTATTTATCATCACACAGTTAACTGACTAATACTTGGCTGTATTGTTCTTTACCTCTATAACACTTTTTAGTTAAGGATATGTCATGTCTGGATAAAATATGATTTTAAAAAAAAAACACTTTTTGAGCATAATCAGCTGTACCAGTAAGGCCTTTCTGTTCCAACCTGAGGAATTGAAAGAATTAATTAACCATAGTGCCAGCGTTTAACTAGGCTTAGTTAAACTTTGTTAAGTATTCCCTGGAATGGAAGCTCGAGAAACCATCTCACTTCATTTCTGCTAAAATTGCAAAGGTAGCCTTTGAGATCAACCAGGAATGATGTATGATTTTCTAAGATTGTTGTTTGGATATCTGATCTGAGGCTGTTTATGGTAAGGCTTCATAGTAGGGAAATTTCCCTAGGGTTTTTTCCCATTGTGATTTGTAACAATGAAGGGTTTATACATTTTTGGCTTTGTTTTCTTTTATTGGGACACACAACTCAATTTCACATAAATAACAACCGAATTATAAGATTTTTCCATTTGAAGAAGTAAAAGCAACTGTTCAAAACTATAAACTCATCCTTCTGTCAGGTGGCATTTTCATTTAACTCACAAATTACTAAAATTTGTCTGATGTATTAAAAACCAATGCATGGTAAAGATAGGTTTGATAGTTTTCCTCTTCATGGTTTGGATTTTTAAAATTGATGTTGCTGAACCTCATAAATAAATATAAATATATAAAAGTTCATGAAGTGTAATCCTTGTTTGAAATGAACTTGAGAAATTCCATGTTGCTTATATAACCATTGATATTAGTAGAAGAAACAGAAAATATTTTTCATGCTTTAACACAATATAAGGTAATAAGCTTTTTGCCTTTTAGTATTTTGCACCAGATTTTTTAGAAAAACAGGGTTCTAATCTACTGGCAGAATGGAGTTTCCCCCCCTCAAAATATTTCAAATTACTGTAGTTTCTTTTTTCACTGAGTGACACAACAACATAGAGTGACTGATCTGCATGTAAAAAGGAATTGCCTTTTAGCGCTTGAGTATATGGATGGACCTCGCTTGACAAACTTCACTTATTTGAAACTATTTCTTGAACCAAGCCTACTTTTGCAGGCTTTTAGACGGGCAGTCTGAAGGTACTACACACTACTGGCAGAATATGTGAACTCAGCTCTACAGGTCACTGAACATCCATAGGTTTTGATACAGTAAATGGACATAGGTATGAAGTATGACTCTTAAGTCATACTTAAGTACTATATGTCAAGTTAGAATACTAAATTATATAGCATTTACTTCTTTCTAAGTGGGCTTGTGCTAAATATGTCAATCTAGAAATGTAAGAATTTTGTACATCCCTACTTTAAAGTATGTTTAAGATATCAGTTTTAATTGTCTTTTTAAAAATTATTATGATTTAACTGTCATAATTCTTTGTACAGTATTGCCTTCATTTTCTTAGTCAGATATCTTGTTTAGCGGCAGGACAATTTTATTCCTCTAGTCATGACATAAGTAAATTTAAAAAGGAAAAAAAAAGATATTACAGCCTGTTTTTAGTGCTTTAGCCCATATTTTAGAAGAATGCATCTAAATATTCTTACACACTATTCAGGTTCCAGTAATTTCCTTAAAAATGATAACATATTATGGAAATACTTTTATTGCTGCCACACTTTAAGATTTATATGTGAGTTGATGGAAATATATTTCAAGATGTATAATATTAAAAGTTCTCTTTCCTATTAAGTCAAAATATAATGTAGACATGCGATTATTTTGAGGTAACAAAATATATATATAAAGGTTGAATAATCACTAATCATCATAATCTTACATCTTGTGACAATACCTTTAATATTATTAAGCAACAACATATGCCTGTCTCAGGTATTTGGAAAGAATTCAATAAATTGGACAAAAATGGTAAATCCAGTCTAAATATGTGGTTTACTACACAATCATCCATAATATAAATGCATATTTTGGAAGCATCCATTGCCAGCATGTTGAATTACAGAACTTGTGTGAGATCCTGATTTTTGTAGTTTATGTCATTCCTTTTGTTATATAAAATAAATTTTGTAAAATGTTTCTAGGCTCAATTATGATGATATGCACTCCAAATTGGTATTGTCTCCGTATTCACATAGATCAGGATAATGTGCCCCAACTTGACTCCTGGTTCATATACGTTTAGTGGCATTCAGATTGATGCACTGTTATGGATGGTTGCATATATACATATAATTCAACATGAAGCTTATATTTAATATATCTAAATTTATGAGTTATAATTGTAATTTACTTAGTTCTGTTTTAATAAGAAATTGATTTTTTTTTATTATTATTCCTCAAAAAAATATTAGGCAAGCCATATATAACCATAAGAGTACTAATATGTTTAGTTTGTTTGTTATCCTGCTGACTCCTAAAGCTTTCTACTAAGTTACAATAAAAATGGAAGTTATTAGTCCTGAGAATATATTCAGTTGTCAAACTAAAATGATTAAGTATATTTAATCTGGAAATGTTCATACAACTTATATAATAAACATTATTGTTTTTAAAAATATAAAATTGCTCCAGCATTTATTAGTGTAAAATTATTTATTCATTTCTAAATTTTGTGCCTCCTTGGCTTATTGCCTTTGCCAAGCAGGACATAATTACAAATTTGTTATTAGATACTACATATTAATATTACATATTATATATCTTTAAAAGACTAAGGCTAGCACAAGCTAAATAGCGCAATTATGTGAGAGTTTATCGGTTTTTATACTGGGGTTTTATCTTTGAAAGCCAACCGGTATCACTGTGAGGGAGTTGGGCAGCCATAACATTTTTATCAATCAATCCATCAATCAATCAATCTGTTTACATTTGTAACACTTTCTTTTTAGATGATGAAAAAGCAAGTCCACGTCCAGGAGCAAGTGAACCTGTTTTAAGTTTACATTATAGCACAGAAGGAACAACTACAAGTACAATTAAATTAGATTTCACTGATGAATGGTAAGTACTTATTGCAAATGCAGGTTACATTTTGAACTGAAACTTTCATTTTTATAACATATCTATTTTATACATATTATACTCATTATTCAAGTTCCCCCTTAGCCATGAAAGTCAGCTGGGTGACTTTGGGCCAGTCACTCTCTCTCAGCCCAACCTACCTCAAAGGGTTGTGGGGGAAAGAAGAGGAAGTGTGTTCAATATGTCCACCATCTGAGTTATTTGTAAAGTTATAAGGGCGGTATACAAAAAAAAGAAGAAGAATTGGACATCTGATTTCCATATGTCCCTTGAGTAAACATAGCATCACTTAATGAGACAATATTCCATCCATTCCGTCAATGCCAAAGTCCATTTAGAATAACAAATCTTAAGCAATCTTCTGGAACACTAGTAGGAATGAGGCTAACTATTCCAAGGTACAAGCTATTTCAGAGGAGGAGGTTTAACATCAAGAAGGGCTAAAAATGATACTCTAAAACAACCCTTTTCTCAGTCCTACTGGACAGATTGATTCTATTCAGAATAGGCTATCATGTATATCACCATGTCCTAAACTATAAAGTTATCAATGTGAGAAATCCAGTTAGGAAATAGTAATTTCCTAACTGGATTTCTGCTACATTGCCTGCCTGTAATAATGATTCTTTAAGTGGTTATTTCTGCATACCTAGGTTGTGTTTATGATAAACCTCTGAAAGGTATTTTCTATACAAAATGATTTGGGGCAAAAATGTGTATGTTTCTGGCAATAATCATGATCTCAGACAATTTCATAGGGGCTCTATAGTGCCCGAATGATACATTGGAGTTATTACAAAGCATCTTTATTTTTCTATAACAGAAATAGGGTACCCCTCACCTGCTACAGAGGAAAGGCTGAAAAGACCTCCTGCTGCCCCTCCATTTTCTCAGAAGCTGTTTGAGACTTTTTTTCCTAGGCAAACATCAATGTACTCTTGTTGACTGGAACATTGCAACATAACCTGGACAAGGAGCAGGACTTCAGAGAATGCAATTAAGTGTCAGTTTTCAACAGATGCTGTGAGGGCCTAAGTTAAGAAATCCAACTCTCCTCTTCTAAAAGGGCAGTCCTATAAGAGAATGCAAAGAGCTTGAAATCTGATTAGTTATAAATTTTGAACCATCGTTCTTATCTGCTCAGAAACAGCCAGCTATTTTATATGTTTACCACTTCCTGAAATACAGTGAAGATATGTGATTTATATTATGGGTTTTCACAGAGAAACAAAGTGAAGATAATGACATGATGTCATGATGCAACTTATGTACTTGTGATGCAAGTACGAAACCATATGATTTTTGACAATAATATAATGATACATGTGTTACCATTTTGACATTTTTGCAGCTTGTTACAAATGCCACTGGTTTCTAGCCATGTTTGTCTTTATTTCTGTGGAGTCCTTCATGCTGCTTAAAACATTGCTTAAAACATTGCTCTCTCAGAAGAGGAGACTTGGATTTCTTTTTATCTTTAATATCGATTGATGTGGATGCTTGTTTACATTTTTGTCATTCCTGCTCCCCTATTCAGGTAAGTCAAAATAGGATGGAATCGCCCAGCCATATGACTCTGGTACTATAGTTCACACTCTTAAAGATGCAAGTGCAAACAACTGAGGGAATTTCTTAATAGAAATACTTTGTCAAATTATTTCTCTTCCATCTGAAAATGCACACATTGTTATTCTAATGTAATTTTTTTACTCTTCTTATTTCCATAGACATTTTAATTGTGAGTTTTGATTCCTAATGTTTGAATTTTATATTGCTTTATTTCTGATGATTTTAAAGTGTAGCCTCTATTATTTTATAGAGTTGATCTTTCTATCTATACTTTACAAACTTTTGAAGAACGAGAAAAATTTCTAAAATAGTGCAATATGTTGTTGCATGCATTTGTTGCTAGGAGTAGTACAGCTTCAAGTTCTAGAGGGAGTGGAAGTCAGAGCAAAATAGAAGGTCAGGAAGAATCCTTAAGAACTCCACGTTCAGAAGTACCAACACCCGAGAGTGAAGAATCAAGTAAGATATGTTGTAATTTATGTTATAAAAAGCACCATGTTACATCATTATAACATTGTTGATCTGTTCTGTTCTCATGGAACAGAATATTTGTTTATATAGGCCAAATAATATTTTTGTTTCATTTTGGACGCAGAGGACAAGCAAAAACATAGTTTAAATCACAAAATGGCTTACTCTTACATAGGAAGCAGACACTAATTAACATTGTGAAATCGGTGACTTTCTTTTTATAGTATATTTTATACTGTTCTTTTTTCATTGTATCTACTTACATAAGTAACTGTTGAAAGCTGAAAATTTAACAGTATTGTGGAATTACAAATATCAGTAGTTCTTGGCTTAAGTCCATGTGAATGACTATTCAAAGTTTTTTTTTTAAATGGACATTTGACTAGTCCCTAAAGTTCCCTCCCTAGAACCCACATAACAGCACCTAAACTATCTCCCATATTCCCTTACTGGGACTTCTGGCTCTCTCACTTAACCACCTGTGTGTCCTGGGATTATGACAGCAACTGGTACTGTTGGGATTGCACTTTATAACCATATCACTTAGCAACAGCAATCCCAGTTCCAATTTTCATCATAACCTGAGGACTACTTTACTATATGAGCTGAGCAAAAACTGTTAAAATAGCTTAACAGATATGCATTAAATAATCAAGAATTTTCAGAAATTATAATTGTACATAAGTGCTGTAAAATGCTAGCTGAAGAATCAAATATAACAAAATTGCTACAACTTTAAATAGATTTTAATCATTGTTTAAATAATAATTTGAGCAGAACATAAATACGATAAGGTTTATAAAACTAAATCTTCATAGATATCTGGAATCTGCAGCAAAAATAAGAATAGGAATCAGATTTTCTTTTATTGGGATTATAAAGAAATTTGTGCCTATTTGTAACCACATTTTTATAAAGCATATTTTAGCTGTAATTTTTACTTGTCATATGAAATATTGGTAAACTCTCAAAATTCTTTAGACTTCATGCGTATCACATTTGCTAACAGGATCAATGATATCAAACATCCTAACAGGACTAGAAAGTGTTGTTTGAAACATCTGGAAAGCACCATCTTGAATTCATCCATTTTTTTAAATTATCTGGTTTAGAAATTCCTGAAGAATCACCTGAAGGAAGTACAAATACTGAAGAGTTAATGTCAACAAATGAAAATGCTGACACACCACATTCGGGTATGTAAAAAATTACAGATATATGTTAAAGGTAACTTGGGAATTTTATTTTATTTGGTATCATCAGGTATCAGTAGTTAATACTGTTAGGTTTGTTTTATGCTCCTGTCCTGTAAATTTTTGCAATATTTGGAATTAATTCCCCAAAACACAGCAATACCTATAAGGTGACCATGCTCACCACCTCCTGTACCTCAAAAATAATAAGACCTCCCCGAAAATAAGGCCAAGGGCTTATTTCGAAGGTCAAAAGAAAATAAGATCCTGTCTTATATTCAGGGAAACACGGTAGTTGTGGAAAATGTTGTCCCCAAATAGAGCAACAGCTAAAACAAAATTAAATGCTTTTTCACCATTTATAGCTATTATAACTCTTAATAGATTGTATCAATTTCGTATAGTTCATGTAATTCATATTGTTCTTTCCTGCTAAGTATATTCAAAAGTGTTTGATTAACCAAATATTATTTATTCTATCAGAGAATGAAATATCTGACCAGCCTGAAAGTACTATGGAACAAGGAAATGTTCCTGATCTTGATTTAATCTCCCAGATCCCAGGGGAAGATTTATCAGGAAAAACCATGGAACAGCCAGAAAGCTTGAGTCAACAAAGTACAGATTCTTCTACCATCCCAAATAATACCAATAATGAACCTCATTCTCAACCAGATTCCTCAGGACTTGCCACTCATGAAGAATCATCAACAAGAAGTTCAGTTTTCCATGAAACGGATGATAGCGACGATGATCCTGTTCTCATACCTGGTGCACGGTATCGTGGAGGCGTTGGTCATAGGTTAGTATTGTTGTATTCATTTCCTGTCTTCAAAAACTTTGCAGAATATTTATTCATATCTCAACATTCTGTTGCTGGCAATTTGCATTGACTAAGCATGACATTTCTTCATTTCACCATTTAACTCTTGCTGTAGCTACAGTTCTGGCTTTCTGTATATATTTGCACTCAACTTCAGTGTTGTTACTGAATATAGTATGTTCTAGATTAAATTTATTCAGTAACTTACTGTACAATTTGGTGCATAGATGCACCAAGGGTAGAGTTCTATCACAGTTTCCTAACTGGATCCTTTAACTTCTTGGGAAATATGTAGGTAATTGTCTTGAGAGAGGGCACATCTGTATTATGAAGTACATAGAATCCAGTGAGGGTTTTGCAGTGGTGTGTACACACATTTTATTTGTTTGATTTATATCCTGCCTTTTGTGCAGCAGCTCAATGCATCATAGGTAGTGTCCCTTCCTCCCACTTTTCTTCCCATCAAGCCTCTGAGGTGGGTTCAGCTGAGACAGACTGGAACAAAGTCACCCAGCTGACTTTCATGGTTTGGCTGAGAGAGAACGTTTGGTCCAGAATTATTCAGGGAGCTTACATGGCTGACTGTGGATTTGAATCTGTGTTTCTGTAGTGTCTTTAATGTCCTTAACATCTGCACCACACTGGCTGTCACACTTCAAATGGTGTGACTTGAAGCCTGACCAAAATAGAATATCTGATAAAGTTTCTTCTTTTGTGCAAACCTTCTTTGACTAGTAGAGAATAGACTGGAAAAATGCGTACATATATTCTTACCCATTATGTTAATCCCTTTTGAAACTGTGGTAGAAAATGGAGATAATAGCATCAGAAACACATTATGGAGATGTACACATAAACAGCGAGAGAGCTTTTGTTCCATATTTTCTCCCCCTCTAAATATAAAATATGTTGCCGTTTTCCTACAAACAATCAAGTTGACTTTTAAAACTTCTAACAGCAAATGCACTTAGTTCTTTTCCATGTCTTTCAGGAATTTCATTTTCTCTCTTATTTTAAAAAAAAATCTAAACAAGGGGTTTTGGAACAAATAGGTTCTATTATGCATTATGGTTAGAAAAAAATATACTTTATCTATAATTCAGTCATTTTATTATGGTCACAGACCAGCATTTACAATGTCTATAACTTACTAAATAGGAAAATTATTTTAAAATTTATTTAAATTTAATTTGCTCAGAATGGAATAACATTTTTAATTCAGAGGCTGTACTAAATATTTTTGGGATGTCTAAAAGACCACTAGATGGGGTTATGTGATGCTAGTGATGCCAGGATTGTTTTGTGTAGATTTGATGAGAAGAAGAATGCATTCTTTTTTAACCATGTTAATTTAAGCTGCTCAGTGCTGACTCTAATATATTGAAATTTTTCCTCACTTGGTGTATTGGGAAACCATGCTATCACTTTTCAGCATTTTTGTTTAATATATGTTGTATAGGCCATACAAATTTTTTGAAAAGTTTGCATTCTGATGGTTCTGAGGAAATACTCCATTTCAATTAAAGCATATTTAGAATTGCAGCCTCAAATAATAATGCCAAATTTTAGAGTCATTAAAACAGATTTTTATTCCTATCAGGCTATAATTTAATGATGCAAGCTCCTTCTTTTCATGGTTGCACAGTGTCATGGCACATGCACATAAAAGTGATAGAGTTTGCAAAATGCTGTGAATCATTTAGTTTCATATCCCCACCCCCTTGGACACCTGCATACTAGCACTAAATACAATCATGCTTTTGTCTTGATATACAGTGGAAATAAAATATTTCTTTGCAACATAGCATTTTATTATTACAGATCTATATAAAAAGTGATACTACATACAGTATACATTTAATTTAATATTATTTTTTAATTTTGTTTTGAAAAGTCCCAATGCATTAACAAATTCTGTTTCAGAATCTTTTGACTTATTGCCCACTAAAAATTGGTATGAATTTAAGTTGTATATTATTCACATGTGCATATTGCAGAAGAATTGAGAAACCCAATATTGATTTTTAAAAGCAATATTTGGTTTTGCCATAGCTTTTTGGTTCAGTCATTCAGATCTATTCATTCAATTTAGATCTCAATTGGCCCCATGTTCCTTTTCAGAGCACCAAAAGGTGGCCACAATATCAACTTTCTGCATCAAGATAAGTAAAACTGTAATGGAGATAGCTGGGGAAAGGTGCATAGTAGAAAAGCCATTTTTATCGTCAGGGCATTCAACTGCTGAATCTTTCCAATTTCCTCATCCCAAATCAGCACCTTTTTTGTCTGTAGACCAATACCCATTTTAGGACTAGAATTACTCATTAGTTATTAATGATTTTTTGCAGTTTGGTACCACAATATTTGGCTCTTTAATTTATGATCACAATTCCAGTTCTTTTTTTCTGTTGGATTTATAAGATACATCCACAATCTGATCAGAAGATCTGCCATATCTAGCATATTGACTGAATTCTTCAAGAGCAATAGGATTTAAGCACACTGCTAAAAGATTTAGAATGAAGTCATCTCAGGATCTAGATTGCTGTAATAGTAACAAGGTTTTTCTACAGTGATTCTCTGTTAATTGTCACTATTAAATGCAAAACAAAAATGTTTTCTTCCACTTTTTATTTTGAACACAAATTATGTATTTGAAAACAACGTAGGTACTGAAGAATTAATGGTGATTTTACAGGAAAATGTGTTGCTTCTGGGCCCAATAAGAACAAAAAATCCATTATTAATACTTAGAGTATTATGAACATTGAAATCAAATGATTAAATTGGCCTGAGAATGCAGTTTTTTTCTTTAAAAATAATTCATATAACATTTTTCTTGAATGACTTTAGCTGTTATTCCTTTTGCTAGATATATCAGAGGAACAGCAGTAGGTGATAGAATAATGAGGTAATTCAAAATTCCCATTCTATAAACAATTCAATTTTTAAAAAAATGATTGGTGCAGTATCTAACTATGTTAGTGGTTATATTACCTGTTTTAAATCTACTAAACTACATATAAAGGATGTTACAGAGCGATGATTTAGCTGCATGTTGTGCCCAGGGATAGTAAGAAGAAAATGTGTACAGTTTTAGTAACTTTATTAATATCATTTACTGGAGATGATTGTATAAAAACATAGTGAAAATGAAATCCAGCCTTTCTATTTCCCTTTTTAAGCACATAGCATATTTTGCATGAACCACGGCTAATATGAGTTTGAATTAACTTGTTTTGCTTGATCGTCATCTGTTTAATGTTGTTTTCCAACAGACAAAATTTAGAATAACTATAAAATGTGAGTTGGGAACCAAATGAATATACATTGAGATTTAGCATTTAATAGTATTAAGTTTATTCTTAGAAAATATCTCTATCTTCAAACTTCTGAAAATTCAAAAATCAGCTTAGTAGTTATGCATTATTTAAAATTTTCAATTTTAATGCCCAAATGGCTTTTTAAACCATTTGGGGATTTAAAGTTATAGAGAAAATATAAGCACATGTGTCTTTGGTTCCTAGCCACATGTTAAAAGCTGGAAAATCTGTACAATTTGCTTCAGATAATAGGATATCTGATTATGCTAAAAAAGGTTTGGAAGTATATAGTTACCTATTGTCTTGACCTTTTTGACTTGATGCATATTAAATACATAGCATATTCCACAAAAAGTTTAAGTCTGTATCCATACCTAGTTAATTCCTGCCATCTGACAAAAGTACAAAGAGGTTAAGAACTGTAACATCATCTGGGCAAACAAGTCAGAGATTCCCGATAGCAGGTATGGTACAGCTTGACTCATTCAGGTAAAGAGATTGGGCTCCAGATTCCCTCAACCTCCGTCCAGGAATAGCTGAGTCTACTGTAGGTACCGTAGTAGTCCTGATTACAAAAGTTGGCTTTGGCAAAGCCAGCATTGCTTCACTGTTTATCCATATATTTGGGAGAGTTCATCTATTTTGTCTCTGTCTAGTCCTTTATTCATAGGCTAGGTAGCTCTGGCTTGGATGCAACATCCACATCCTCAGGTCAAAATCTGAGTCATCTTGACTGGGTTTTGTCTCCTTGAAGTTGCTTGGACATATTTGCTCAGGTATGGGTGAAGTGGAAATGGAGGAACTCTTCCACTTCTTTTTCATCCTTATCCTAAACTATATATTAATATGTTATGAAGGCCCTTGATGCATATATATATACATTCAGGCTCTATAGTTTAAAATCACATTAATAGATGATGAAGGTATCTTTTAAGATAAGTTTAAAAACAAACAAAAACAATTTTTTAGAGAAATCTTCAGAGTACCAGAGAATGAGACCTTGAAAACATATATTTTGCTTGCACATGTTGAATTTTTAATTTAAAATACATTTTACTGGCAAACATTTGGAATACCTGATAACTTTATGTGATTAGAATGAAATACATGCGTATATTTGAAATTGCAGTGAAATTGGATTAAATTAGGAAGAAGTTAAAGAAAGCATGTCAAGTTTTAACAGAATACAAATAACATGAGACAAATGTACTGGACAAATATTTTTAATAGCCAAATCTGCACTTAATTATTACTGGCTGGGGCTGAGGGGGGATTCAGGAGGAAATAACGTTGTGCTTATTTTGCAATTTGTTGCTCAGTTTCACTGGTGTAAAAAGGTACATCCCATTAACCAATACTGCCCTACCTGTCTGCCTATCATGCCACTCATTTTGTGTAGAGGTGACTTTAGGCAGCTTATAACCAATAAAAGCAACAAGACGAAACATTAACTTAAGAATTAACAAAGATGGCAAGGAAGGAGCAAGATGGTGTGCCCCTGTCCAGTATGATGTGCCCCTTTCTAGTTCAGAATTCTTTTTTTCCTTTCCCCCCCCCAATCCTTAAATTATTCAGCTCAGCTACTACCAAACAATATCAAATAATGTTATTACTCCACCCACCCCCAAACGTTTGTGTACTCTGGTTTTACACAAGCAACTCAGCAATGCCAAACTGAATCTTCAAATCACAATAAGCAATTAAAAATTGCTCCATTATCTTCACAATGTGCCCAAATTATCTCCCCTAATTTGGTAATTGTTCCCAGTTTAAGAACAACTATCCTAAGTATTCATTTTCCATATTATAAAACAACATTGTTTTTCAGGCATACATATTCAATACTCCCCTTCTGTTGTCTTACTTTCCCTATATGGGGACTACTGGTGAAGCATAGTGTTCTCTTTATATAACATTCTCACATACAGACATTCTTCCATTACCTCAATGCTGGGCCATGCTTTAGTTATTTCTTTCATTAAGCATTTACAGAGTTTTCTAGGGCTCATCTAACAGATGCTCATATCTAACATGGTTATTCTGTTTGAAAATTTACTTACAACTGACCATAGGATTCCCTTGCTTAATGATTTATTGTCTTCTTGTCTATTTCTAGATGCTGCAGAATGTTCTTTTTCTATGTCAGTGGGAAGGCAGGGTAGCCAGTTACTATGTAACTGAAAATACCAGTCTTTCGGTCCATAAAATGAGGCTATTATATAACTTTCTGATAATACTATTCTTTCTGTTCATTATCTACAGACGATCTGCTGTTGCTCGCATCCAGGAACTTTTCAGACGAAGAAAAGAAAGAAAGGAAATGGAAGAATTAGAAACACTAAATATTAGACGCCCTTTTATAAAAATGGTTTATAAAGGTCATCGGAACTCACGGACAATGGTACCTCTTTTCTGCTAAATATATTGCTATTTAGAAATTATTATTTAATAATAAAGTTATTTGTTACTTTATTGTTAAATAATGAACATTAAATAATAAATGTTTTAACAATTGCTATTGTTATCTTCCTGGAGAGGTTTTTCTCAAAGCACTAATATCTGGTTTATTTATTAAATAAATATTAAATATTATAAATAAATATTAAATAAATATATATAATAAAGGGGGGGAAGCATGGTAATATTCTGGTATATGCAGATAATAATGTCATCACTTTTCAAAACTTATTGTAGATGTTGTATGTTTATGATAAATTAATTATACCTTAACAGCTGGCAATACTAGCTAAATGTCATCTCAGAAGCAGGTCAAAGTTGGACCTGGAAGACCATCTGAATATTCCAGATGCCGTATGCTACACTGAGGAAAAAAACAAAATCCCAGAAAGGCAGTATCAACCTATTTCTGTGTTTGTGTAGTTACCAGGAATTAGGTTCAAGCACCTTCCTATTTTTTATATTTGTTCATGACAAATATCATAAGCTGCTTTATGTATAGATGTCATCATTTGGGTAAAAAATAATCTTAATAAAAAATAATGGATTAGATTTGCCCTTGCTAATTTTACAGGAAAATCAGTAACAATCATTCCATGAAGACAGATATGGAAAACCACTGGGAAAAAAATTAAGAATACTTTTTTTTATGTGCTAAAAGTTATAGATGCTACACCAGTGACTAGAGTAAGTTGTGACAATGTTACATTTTTTATAAAAATGTTTCTGTCAAGTCATTGACCAGTAGATTAGCACTCAGAATTTACTGTTCACCAAAGGAATAATATCCTCCATGCATGCAGGTGTTACTGTATTTTTCGAAGTATAAGACACACTGGTGTATAAGACGCACCAAGATTTCAAAGAAGTAAATAAGAAAAAAAACACGTTTTTGTCTTCCCTGGCCCCAGGAACACTCTGCAGGCCTCCCAAACACTCTGTGCAACTTGGGTTTATTTTTGCAAAAACGGGATTCACAGAGGGTTTGGGAGGCCTGCAGACTGCTTCTGAGTGCTGGGGGAAGAAAAAACTCACAATTTTTGTGAAAAACGGACGAAAAATGGGCCATTTTTTGCACAGGCCCTTCAACACAGGCAATAAGGTGATGTACAGGATCTCCTTGCTTCTCCACAGACCAGTTTTCTTTCATTGTTAAAACTGGCAAGCCACCTGATCCCCTCTTGCTTACCTCCCAATCAGCTAGCCCCACACACAAGAGTCTGGGAGGGGTCTCAGGGTGGCAGAGGTGAGGCAGGTGGTGGGGCACCATGAATTGGCCCCTGTGCACTAAGCGGGGGTGATACTCAGGCATGGCCTCTGTGCACTCAGTCCCCACTATCCAAAGTCATCCTCCAGCTCCACCACTCACATGGAACAAGCCTCCCGTGGCCACTTGCCCAGTCCGTCTCACCTTCTGTCTTTGCTTGCCCACAGCCATGATGGGGCAAGCGGTCACACAACACATCCAGTGTGCCAGATTGCATGCCTCCTCCCATGTCTCTGCCTCTGTCTGCTTCTTGGAGGGTCTGTGCAGCCCCAGAATCTACCAGGAGCCGGCGAGATGCCACTGCTGATAGACACTGTGGGGCCCTGCACACTCATCACCTCCTATGGTGGCCACATTCACTTTCTTCCCCAGGGCTGACAATCTTAACTGGGGCTTGTTTTATGGGTAGGGTAGGGTATATTAGGAGATTCGAAAAATCATGTAGGGCTTATTTTCTGGTTGGGTCTTACTTCAGGGAATCAAATTATGATGTGTTCTTTTTTCCCCCTCTGACCTGCCTGCTTGCTCCTGGATTCTTTGTTTCTTTTTATAAGAAATCTGGGGCTGCGTTGTTTCATCATTTCCCCAGGCACTCAAGATTTAAGGGTTTGACAATACTAGGATGGACTCCTAAGTTTCTTTTTAATAAAAGAGAAAAATATTCCTTTAAACATTTCCTCAGAGGGAATATTATATAGATAAAGGAAAGGAACATAGTGATTTTTAAAAATTAAATTTCAAATCAACAATAAATATGGTATGAACCTACAAGAATCCTAAGTTCAGTCCACCTTGAATTCCTGTGACTCTTATTTACCACTAATTTTCTGAGGCCATTAGTTAGATTCTTGTAGAGAGCTTAAGCTTGCAGTATATCTTTATATCCATTTGAACTGCCTGGATCTTCTCAATTTCCTGCTGAACAAGAGTCGATCCTTAGAGAAATAGGCTTTCAAACATTGCAGATCTTTGTCTTGAGGCTTGTGGAAATTAAAGGGAGAACTTCTGAAGAGTTAGGCATGGGTGAATGTTTAATTCAGAGAGGGTGAAAATAATTCCATCAAAACTGTGTTAGGCAAGGATCCCATTATGCAGTATTATTTCAGCAGCATTACTTAAAAGGAGTTCCAGAATATATTAGAGATATTAGAAAAAATATAGCCACAAAAGAGAAGATTTTTAAAAGGTGTTTTTGTACTTGCATATATTTGCATTTTGATTCTTTTACTTTATTTATTTTTTAATTAATGTCTGTTTTAATGCTTTCACTTTGTACATGCGCCTTGTATATATATTGGGTATGTATACACACACAGAGATGCACACACAAATATATAAACATTATTAACATTTTCATGCAGGGTTTCATGCAAACAAAGGAGCCAATATTTTTATCAATAGGACAAGGATGAATAAGATCAATGGGGTTTTTTTTCTCCATATTTTTCCAGCATTCCAAATCTGTACATTTTTCTCCAGCACTTCCTGATTATTTAGTTCCAGAAATAGGCATCCATTCCATGACTTTGGCATCTGCCCTTGAAAAACGTGTGTAAAATTTCCCTTACTCTACTTGCGTTGGTCGATGTTTTCATATTCTGGAAAGATAGTACCTTTTTAAAAAAATTAGAAGACTGATTAGATATCAATTGTTACAGAAGAAAGTGGTATTTTCATAAATTTCTTAACTAGAAAATTATTCTTAATACTATCAGTATTTTATTGGATTTTTTTTTGTATATGTGGAAGCAAAAGACAAATACAACTGTAGTAATTTCCTATAAATTGAATGGGCGGTTAGATAAACTAGAAGTAAAAATGGTTCAATTTAATAAGGTATTGCTAGATGAGTTAATGGTCGGTTCAACATAAGAATTATAAATGATAATTTCAGAGACTTCCAAAGTTTGAAATGTGAGAACAAGTCACAATGAGCCTTGTTTTATAGTGAAATCTAAGCATTCAGAAAAATGTGAGCAATTATTTTAATGATAAATTTTTCATAACTGGATCACACATGGTCACTATCCCAGTGGAAGTTTATCAAAAATGACAAATATTCCTGAATGATGTTAAGTATGGAATTTATACATTTAATCCTAATAACACTGGAAGGAGAAATAGGCTTTGAGAAAACCGTAAGTTTAAAAACTTCAAGTCAAAAAAGACCCTAACCCTGCAATTGATGGGATGTATAACAGTCATTTCCAGTGTCACAATTCAAGATTAAGAAGTGAGATAGCTATATATTAAGCAATCTTGAAATGCACTTGTCTGACTGATGAGTGAAAAGGGAAATACTGTATATAATGAAATCATATGAAAATAGTTATTTTCAACTTAAAATCACTCCAAATATTCAGCTTCCTGGCATGAGTTAAGCAGAAAGGAGAAACACTAGCTGTATTTTACCCAAAGTCTGTATACTGAATATGTTATGTGATTTAAAAATCAAGTGTGTGAGGAATGAATAACCCACAAATTCTTTAAATACTTGATATAAACAAGTATTTTGGTATATAAAGAAAACATTGAATGGAATCCTTACTGAAGAAAATTCCAGTTTCTGTTCAGTATATTCTACTTAAATGATTTATAGATTTTTTAAAAATGAATCAGATAAATGCTTCAAATATCATAGGTTTAGTACAAATATATTTGAGTACTGTTAAGATTCCATTAGAATGGCAATGGATGATTTGTATCATCTTGCCTCTGAGGTTAGCCATCTTGTGAGTTATTAAACATATAGTGTTAAATTTCCAAACATGCTGAAAATATTGCCTACTTCTCATAAACTAATTTGAGGGCCTTTTTCAGAAGACCAGTTCATTGGTCCCTTGAAATTATATGCTAGATGTTATTTCTTTTAATGCAAAATGTTTTATGGACCTCAAGGCCCACGTTCTGAAGGAAAGGAGAAAATAAATTCTTACACTGAATTTCTTCATTCAAATTTATTTATTTATTTATTATTTATTTAT
>JANHFT010003024.1:16627-28943 GCA_032467955.1 Pseudoxenodon macrops | reverse complement strand
TGTGTTTGTAAAGTGTAAAAAAATTTTGTGTTCTGTCTGTGTAAAGTGTAAAAGCATGCCCACCCAGTCACCTGACCGCCAAGCCACGCCCACAAAATAAGCCACACCCACAGAACCAGTAGGGACAATTTTTAGATTTCACCCTTGATCCAAACCTTGTGTAGATCCTGTCGTGATTAGTACAGTGCGCTGTGCATGGGCTATCCTTAAAGCATGTCTGAAAATTGCACCTAGTCCAAGGTGTAGGAGTGATGTGATGGCTGCATTGCCAGATCTTTATAGGTGTGAAAGTTGTGGGTAAGCAGGTAATTGGCCTGTAGTTGTCTGGTGCTGCCCATTTTGTTGATTCTTTCATTATTAAGATTATTGTTACGGTTCGTCACAGTCAGCCAGATACGTTGACTGCATTTGGCATTTTTATGCCTCTATCGAGTCCTTTCCAAGAACATGGAATAGGGAGATATTGTTGTTTGAGGGTGTTATCTATTTGTCTATCTATTTATTTGATATTGTATCCCACCTTTATTACTTTATAAGTAAATCGATACAAACTCAAGGTGAACTGCTCCAAACTTGATTGCAGAAAATACGACTTCAGCAACAGAGTGGTCAACGCCTGGAAATGTTCTACCTGACTCTGTTGTTACATCCTCAAACCCTCACAGCTTCAACCCCAAACTGTCTACTGCGGACCTCACCCCATTCCTAAGAGGTCCATAAAGGGGGCGCGCATAAGCGCATCAGTGTGCCTACCGTCCCTGTCTTACTGTCCTCGTTTAATTGCATTCAATTCCTTCATTCATGTCCATGTTCATATTCATACCTGCTGTCTTGTACATGTTTGACAACTAATAAATAAATAAATACACTCAAGATGGCAAACATGCATAATATTTCTTCTTCCTCCTATCATCCCTCCCTCCCCCAATGATAATCCTGTAAATTGGGGCTGAACTGAGAGAGAATTACCCGTATTTTTCGGACTATAAGACGCACTGGTGTATAAGACGCACCAAGATAAAAACAGCCCATTTTTGCAAAAAACGGGGGAGTTTTTGCCTTCCCCCAGCCCGCAGAAACAGTCTGCGAGCCTCCCAAATCCTCTGCACACCCCATTTTTTGCGAAAAATGTATCCATTTTTCGTAAAAGTGGGATGCAGGGGCAGGGCTTCAGGATGCCAAAATTGCTATATTCAGTGTATAAGACGCACCAACATTTCCACCCTCTGTTGAGGGGGAAAAAGGTGTGTCTTATACTCTGAAAAATACGGTAATCTTCTTTACAAAAGAGAAAAGCTTCTTTCTGAAATTATGTAATTCAGAATACTTATTTAAATGTCAGATGCAATACAGTATTTCTTTTATTGTTTGGTGAAATAATCTATATAATATAGTTATTATTTGATCACATGACCATTTGTGCCTTTCAGCTTTAGTGTAGGTTGCCCACACAATGGGCAGATTCAGTTATTTATATAATTTAGTTCTTATCCAAGTTAAACTGTTTTTCCTTTAGTGATTGCTGAAATGATTCACCTATCTGAAAATATTTCCTCTATGCTGTGTTGGACAGTATATTATTCTGTTGCAATTATAAATAATCTCTACATTTTAAAACATACCATATTTTTTGTATAAGACTCACCTTTTTCCCCCCTAACAGAGGGTAGAAATGTTGGGGCGTCTTATATACCGAATACAGCAATTTTGGCCTTCTGAAGCCCTGCCCCTGCATCCCATTTTTGGAAGAAATTGGCCCGTTTTTCACAAAAACGGGGTGCACAGAGGGTTTGGGAGGCTTGCACAGTGTTTCTGTGGGCTGAGGGAAGGCAAAAACTCCCATATTTTTGCGAAAAACAGGCCATTTTTCACAAAAACAGGGTCATTTTTCCCTTCCCCCAGCCCAGAGAAAGACTCTGTGACCTTCCCAAATCCTCTGCACGCCCCGCTTTTTGCCCGTTTTTGCAAAAAAACAGGTGCACAGAGGGTTTGGGAGGCCTGCAGGGTGCTCCTGGAGCTGTGGAGGACAAAAACCTTTTTTTTCTTACTTACCTCTTTGAAATCTTGGTGTGTCTTATACACCAGTGCATGTTATAGTTCGAAAAATACGGTATCTGACACGTCGTCATCCACCTTCTTCAGCTTCCTTTTAATTAATCCATATCACTTTTTGGAAATTTCTTCTGAAATGAACAAAATTTTCATTGACCTTTTGAAAGTTGTGTTTACGGCCTAAATGTTCTATTTACTGATATTGAACTGACTGTTCCAAAGTGATTCAAAATATTTCTGTGTTGCATCAACTGGATTGTTATATCTGGTTTTGCGTCTGATGATAGCAAGTGATGCTATAATTATATAAAGATATAAAATACAAATGCAGCAGGCTTTTGTTTTTGCTTTTTAATATTATATTTATTTTCAAAGCATAATCCAAGCTACTTGAACAAAAATAAAATTTATTTGTCTCTATAAATAATAAATTGTAATTATAGCTAAACATTAAATGTGAGACCTTTCCTTTGGCTAATGAGAATTAACAAGCCTCTGTTCAGGCCCTGCATGTCTCTGATTTAGATTGAATGCTTTCTTGTTCAGGTCTCTCAATGATGCTTCTTAAACATAAAAATAAAGTGCCTCAATTGTTGTATTAATTTACCTGTAGATAAAAGAAGCCAATTTCTGGGGTTCTAACTTTGTAATGAGTGGTTCAGATTGTGGACACATCTTCATCTGGGATCGACATACTGCTGAGCACCTGATGCTGCTGGAAGCAGATAATCATGTAGTGAACTGTCTGCAGCCACATCCATTTGATCCAAGTAAGACTCTCTCCGTCTGCAATAGACAATCTCATAAGATACCTTGTATGGAATCTCTTATAAAGTTAGCTGGTGCAAAAATGATGAAATGTGCATTGCAAAATAATCCAAACCCCGGTTCATCTTCTTGCATCCTGACATTTGAAGCATGACAATTACAGGTAGACCTCGACTTACAACAGTTTGTTTAGTGACTGTTTGAAGTTACAAAGACACTGAAAAAAGTGACGTGTAACCATTTTTCACACGATTCAGACACTTGGCAGTTGACTCCTATTATATGATGGTTGCAGTGTCCTAGGGTCATGTGATCACCTCTTGTGACCTTCTGACAAGCAAAGTCAATGGGGAAGCAAGATTCACTTAAGAGCTGTTACTAACTTAACAACTGCTGTGATTCACTTAACAGCTGTGGCAAGAAAGGTCATAAAATGGAGTAAAACTCACTTAACAAATGTCTCATTTAGGAACAGAAATGTTGCTTTCAGTTGTGGTTGTAAGTCAAGTACTACCTGTAGTTGTAGTTTGTGTTGTCATTTCCACCCCGACAAATAGAAACCTGTGACTGAAATATCACCTTTTCCACATAAAAAAAAGCCCTTATTATATTTCATTCTGTTTTTGTCTTAACTGGTATGGGGAAAATGCACCTTTGCTCCTATTCCATGAATTGCAAATCCTACCCTGTGTCCATCAGGACCCTATTTCAAAAGACAATAGACTGATACTCAGCTGGAGTGGAAAGCCAATGATTTAAATATTTTTCATATTTTAATTTTCCATCATGAATATAAACATGTGTTCCATGGTTTAAAAAGTGGAGAGTACACAGTCTTCATTGGAGTAACTGAAGTCAACCGGAGACTTTACAAAATAGTAAAGCAGTGCTATAAATGTAAAGGATGGCCTCTTCCTTGAAGAATTCTAAAGTTGGATAAACAACTCCTCCCTGGAATAGTAAAGCAGTATACTTAGTTTCAACAAAGCATACAAAAATAAACCAAACACTTAAAAATAATAAAATTAAATATATGGGCAGAATTAGAATCCTTCTCCTAGATGCGATATCCATTGTGACTATAGTTACAAGTTATGACAGTGTCATTGCTACCCAGGAAGGAATGAGAGGATATAGGTCTTACTCTATATTCAGAATCCTTCTGATGAAGGCTAATTTAGGGCGAAAGTTTAACTCTATTATTCAAAATATCCTAAATGGTTAAACTGATTAGTTATCACCTTTCCCATATTACAATGCTCAATTATAGATAACATGCTACCCCCACAATTTTATTTGAAAGGAGAATGTATAAATATTTTTAAAAGGGTAGCAACTAGTCAGTTTAACTGTTTAGGATATTTTGTTTTAAACTTTTGCATTAAATTAGTCTTCATTATTCAGCCATGAGTTTTTTCCAATGTTTTTCTTAAACAAGAAGTTGAAAATATAGTTGCAATTCTGTTAATATCAGAATACGGGGGACTAAAGGAGAGTAAAGGCACTTAAACAGGATATTTGGGCTGTATAGAAATTAATAATTTTATTGAACCAATTTAATTGTTAAAAAAGCAAATAAATAAAAATTCTTTAATTAAATAATCTTTTAAATTAAATTAAATAAACTTGTTATTAAGTCTGAGCCAGTTGCCTGGAAAGGATGCACATTTGTCTGGTAAATTTTCACTGCTATTGCTATTATTTATTTAGTTACTCCTGAGATTTTTTTTTTAAATGCTTCTGTATCAAGGTATTTGCATATTTGTTAATGTGAGATATCTTCCTGTTCTTTGTTTTTTTTAATAATATACCTTTCCATATCTTGGAGGATATTGTAGGATAGGGATTGCTTATCTATCTTAGTGGTTTAAAAAAAACAAAAAACTTTAAAATGCAGGTAGTCCTCAACTTACGACCACAATTGCTAAGCAAGACAGTTAAGTGAATTTTGCCCCATTTTACCACCTTTCTTGCCACAGTTAAATGAATCACAGCAGTTGCTAAGTTAATAACATGATGGTTAAATGAATCTGGCTTCCCCATTGATTTTACTTGGCAAAAGTCGCAAAAAGTGATCACATGACTCTGGGACACTGCGACCATCATAAAAATACATGCTAGTTGCCAAGCAGCTGAATTTTGATCACATGACCACAGGGGATAACAATCATAAGTCACTTTTTCAGTGCCATTGTAACTTCAAACAGTCACTAAAGGAATAGTTGTAAGTCAAGGACTATCTAGCTAATGGTGTAGCAGAATACTGTTAAATGCTCTTTATATTTACAAAGCTTTACACTGTTTTCTAATATATTTCTAAACACTTGTTTAGTTTTAGCTTCATCGGGTATCGATTATGATATAAAAATCTGGTCACCACTAGAAGAATCCAAGATTTTTAATCGGAAACTTGCTGATGAGGTAAGATGTGCTTTTGCTCTAATATCAAACCTGTGATAAAAGTGATAACTCTTTTTCAAATTAAATTATCAATATTTGAGCAAATTAACCTGTTGCATCCCTAATATCTATAATTTAGAAAGAAGTACTATTTTCATAGCTGCATTACCCTAAAAAGATCATACGTTAATAGGGAGATGGATTATAAAGTTTATGTGACATGAATTGAGATATCATTAAAATATTTATAGCAATTAACAATTTGTTTCAGTGATTGTACATCATACAAAATTCAAATTTGCAAGATTTGTTTGCTAAATATGAGCCATTACTGAGACAAAATCATTGTTGTGTTTTAATATAATAGTTGCATTATTACAATGATGGTGAACCTTTTTGGCATCAAGTGCTGAAAAGGGAGCACTTTGTGCTCATGTGCACGTTTGTCTGGGCTGCGACCAGGAAGAGGAGTTGCCCAGGGGTCATGCACACACTGGAAAATGTACTTCCTGTTTCTGGCATGCGCACGTGCATGCGCACCGACTGGCAAGTCTTCCGGTTACTGCTGCACATGCGCCAATCAGCTGGCCGGCATGCATGCTCACACTGGATAACAGAAGACCAGCTCTTCCGGTTTCCGGCACTGCTGCACACACAAAGGACAGCTGATTGTCATGTGCGCATGCACGCCAGAAACCCGAAAGAGGAACAGCTGATGTCACGCATGCCAGACAATATGGCTCCATGTGCCACTTCAGACACGCGTGCCATCATGGCACTATTATATATAATTGGCCAAGAAAGCAACTCTCTATTAAATTCTTGTTTAATTACCATTCTACTCCTTTGTAGGTTATAACTCGAAATGAATTAATGCTGGAAGAAACTAGAAACACAATTACTGTTCCAGCTTCTTTTATGTTAAGGATGTTGGCATCTTTGAATCACATACGAGCAGGTAAGATCGCTCCAGGCTCACTTTCTTATGAGATACATTTTCTTAATTTCTTTTATTACACCCTCCTCTTCTTGGATACTTATAAATGTAAGCATAAAGGCCACTGTACATGCAAGCTGCCTTTTGTCAGTAGGACACAACCATTTAACACAATTTTATAATTGGGTAGTAGATTCTATTAAGGCACTACTTTAAATTAGGAAAGCTTTGCATATTTTTATTTTGCTTCTGATATTTGTAGAAATATTTATAGAATGGAATATGTTATATTCCATTTTAAAATGACTGTAAGAATACTTTTGTCTTTAAAATATTGCTTTTTATCTCATAGACCGGCTGGAAGGTGATAGGTCTGAAGGGTCTGGCCAAGAAAATGAAAATGAAGATGAAGAGTAATTGGCTATTTTCTGGAAACAACAAAATGTCATGAAATTTGTATAACTCGTGAATTATATTTTTCCTTACAAAGCTTTAGTGCAATTTTAAGGTTTTGCTTTGGGTAATCTAACATTCTGATTTTTGAATGTGTGTGCATGACTTGTGAGAGTGTGCAAGTTAAAAAAGCAAAATGTTTTTAAAATGTTTTGCCCTGTATGAGGAGTGCTAGACAATGCAAAGTGCAATATTTTCCCTTAACTTGCAAATATGGGAGCTTGGATCAATGTTAAAATAACTTACCTAATAGTAAAAACATTGGTTCAAATAAATTTCTATACCTGCTATTTGCATGTTTATTGCTTTCTATTAAAAGATGTGGTTGTTTTACATTTGTGTTTGTCTTCTCACTCTGACTGTACATAGCAAACCAACCAACCTGTTAGAATACATTACATTCTTACTATTAGAGTGATTTCATTCCTCCTTCTGTTCCCAAGTGATCTTCTGTGGTTAATCTTTAAAAGATTAATCTTTTTAAAAGAAAACACGAGAATTTCATTTCTTTTGCTCACTGCAAGTGTTGGAACGAAATAATTTTATATTAAGGTATTTATAAAATCATGCTAATATTACTTATAAAAGCAGTTTGTTACATATGTATTTGTGCATTTGTGTATACACACACACACACACGTTGCCATATCACTCTTGCACTTTACAACAATTATAAAATACAATAATATGTCCAGAGTAAAAGTTAAAATAAACTCAACATTGAAAGTAATATGGAGCAATTCATAAATTTGCAGGTCATCTCTGTGCATTGGCATGCTAATCTTCTCTCTGTTCCAATTGTAACACATGCCCTGTCAAAGTATAGCATAGAGGGCTGCTGGAGGAGTAATTACAAGGCCATTCTTTGGGTAGATACAATCATATAGGCTTACAATGAAAGTCTCTGTTAGCAAACCTAAGCTCCCCTAATATTATTGTAAACAAAATAATAAAAGGATGCCAGGTGGTCTTTAGATGAGTGCTTCCTAACCATAGTGATCCACAATGCGTTGCAAATAATCTCTTTGGTAATGACAAAAGGAAAATATTTTTTTAAATAGCTAAACCTTATGAGAGTATTACATTTCATAACAGGATATTCTTGCTGGAAATCACAATTGTATTTTTGCCAAACTTTTGCAAGATTACAGAGGGGAGCACCATAATCTTGTGACAGTTCACAGTTCATTATTGTTTTTTAAATTTAATTTCGGAGCATCCACAAACACCAACTTCAGGGCCTGTTGTCACATTCTATGTTGTATTTATTAAAAGCCTTATATGGTAGTGCATGGATACACATAAAGGAAAAGATTGGGAACTACTATTTTAGTCTATTGTTTCCTGAAAGTTTGTACTGAAATCATTTGGTTCTCCTACAACATTTTATATCTGAATACTGGGCTTTGGAAATCAAACCTGCTAAAGTCATTGGGGTTATTTTTCAAAATAATACCTCATTTCTGCAGAATGTTTATTTCAGTTTATATAACTGAAATTAATCTCAAATTTATTCATATCATATGCATAATTAGCAACTGATTAAAAAAAACATTGCATAGGATCAGCAACAATATTACAATTGTATAGGGTCTGTCACACCTTTGGATCCCGAAGCCCGTTAACAGAAACCACGTCTTGAAGGCCTTGCAAAAGGGGCTAATCTAATCTCTTCAGTGATGTTCCAAAGGGCTGCTGTTTAGCTAAATTTATCTCATAGCCAGGGAGAAAGAAGTCATATTCCGTAGAGGGAAGTGAGAATGGCCTTGAAGGACATGAAGAGGAGCCACTATCAAGGCAATGGTCAGATAAAAGGGGCCTTATCCCGGATGGAGAAAGTAAATATCTCAAGACAAGTCCCTGCCTAGCTCACAGGAAGATAAAGGGAGGGAGGAGGGAAGTGCATTTAGACGTATGAGTTTGTTACTCTAGTTTTACAATAAAACTACTGACCTACATAGCATTGGTTCCCTAGTCTGGACTACATTGAACATCTGACATATACAAACAAGATTGTCCATTGTAGTATGCAGAAATCACAGCCTACATATAAATCCATATTCTAGGAGTAAACTTCTCCCTAGCTTTGATATAAAAGAACTCGGGTAGATATCGCAGTCTCTTTCAGGATGTGCATAACGAACAATAACATGACAAGAAGGCTGACTCGTGAGGCAAAAAAAGATAGTCCTTTCAAGGTAACCTCATTTGTATGCAATGCATTAAAATATGTTTTGGTTAAATATTTGGTTTTCTCCTTAGGAGATTTAAGAGAATAAACATAATGGGTGAAAAGAAAACAAGACAAAGATATATATTTAAAGGTAAAAGGAAATGGTTGCATGGACTACACCTTGATTACCTTTTTTAAGGGGGTTGGTCTGGTCCTCTATTGATTACTTTTAAATTAAAATACATTTTTAAATAAATGAGATAAAAGCTGAAGCATGTGACAAATAGGGCAGCAAGAGATGGGAGTGTGGATAAAGTTAGCACCCTTAGATAACTTTCTGCTCTTACTTCTTTCTGTTCTTAGAGATTTTATAACCATCCTATTTGTACTGGTGAGATCTGATGAGCAGTTTCAAATTATAATGCTTCAACAATCTGGCAGTAACATCTGGATCAAAGTAACAACCTCTTCAAATTTAATTTGGCGTACAGCTATTTTGATGGTTAGGATCACTCCAGAGGACATCCATCACCTTTCCGTACAAATGAACGAACATAACTTTTCTTTCAGTATTTGAAATAAATTATATTTATCTTTACTGGATTCCCACACATGTCATATATGACAATTAAACTTATGCTACTGATGGGCTAAATTGGAATGGTAAGAAAGTTAAAACACAATGCAGAATTCAATAGAATTGCAATTTGGTTTGATCATTGCAGTCTAGGACAGAGACATTTATTTCGCTTCAGTTAATATTGACCTATTTTGACACATTTTGCCCATCTTTTAGCCACCTGATGTAAACAAAGTTTTATTTGGCACACCAAGTGCCTAGAAGGATTTTCCCCAAATGAGAGACAATTGTAGCTACACATACAGGGCCTTTTTTATTTTGTATTGATTTTGTATCAGAAAAATCTAGAACAAAGGTCCCCAACCATTCCTACTCCAAGGACCAGCAGTGTGTCTGTCTGTGTGTCTGTGTGTGAAGGGATGGTTTCACATGCGCAACTCTAACCCTAACCCAGCGCCTGCACAAATGAAGCTTTGCATGATCTCCCACCATTTCTGTGGTTCAGTATCCTGGGGTTCTAGAAGACTGGCATTGCAACTATTATCCCACATTTTCTCTTAGCTTACCCAACCAGAAAACAATGAAAAAAGACTGAATTTATTGAACTTCCAGTGTATTGCATAGGATCTCTTCTGGCTAGATGGGCACAGTGCTTGACAATTATGAGGGCTAAAATCCAGAAAATCTGGTGGACCTTTTATTTTAATACCAATACAGCAAAGAACAACTTAAGTTTACCTCCATCACAGTTTGGGGGGAAAAATGAAAGCAACTTATTGGGATAAGATAGGGGGGAAAGTTAGGCTATAGTTAGATACAAATCTATACAAGATACAAAGGTCCAATCTCATTCAGAAATGCAAATGTTTTCACTGAAAGGTATTGCCGCAATACCTTTTCAAGTTGATAGTATTTTATGTAAGAATCTAAGTGCCCCGATCAACTAATATCATGGGTATATTATGCTTTCATTTGCTTCCATTTTTTTCAATGTACAAAATACTGTGATACTAGGTTTTCATTAAATATCTACAAAATTCTGTTTCAAACAAACTTTTCATACACCTAATATGTACACATAAATAAGCCCAGTTCTCTGAATTATTTTCTGCATATGTAGTAAGTTTATTTGCCTGACCTTTGTTTATTAAGCACAGATTTTCATGGGGAAATGAAAGTTTTTCTTATTAAAAAATCAGTAATGTGGAGGATTAAGGAGATTAAATATGACATCATTCTTTTGTCTGTGTCAATGTTTTACTAAACAGTACACTGAGTGAGCATTAAGGCTTTGGGCTGGAAATGCTCCCACAGACAGGGAAATAATGGATGAAAAAGAGAGTAAACAATGTAGACAATATTATTTAATGTATTTCTAGAAGTAAAACTGCAACAGCAAGGAGAGGTAAACCATAGGATGTGAATGCCAAGGACATAAAACTGCAGGAATAAGAAGAAACTTCAGATAAAGAAAAGTGGAATGTTTTTTTCTTCTTCGAATTTGCAATACCTCATATTATTTGCACCCTTTTCGTCGCATGAGTAGATTATTTCTTAATAAGCAGACCCCTGGAATGAAAGATGACTGATACAAATTGATTTTTGTGGATTGGAAGACATGGTCCCTGCATTAAAACTGCTGCTGGTCACCTGCATTTGGCCTACGTCTGTTTTAGCCTTTAACAGCGATCATCATAATCATTGCTATAGCCACCATCATCCTCAAAGGTCATTCATGAAAAGACATAACAGGTGAGCGAGCGAGCCAGCGGGCATCACAACTGATGTTCTTTAAACTCATGTAATTGAAGGCTTGTATTTGTTGTACAGTTACATTGGCTTTAATTTGGTGGCATTATTTAATTACCATATATAAAGACAAACTTTTTAGCTAGCTATTCAATTTCTATTTCAGTTCATGAAGTTAAGGGGAGTTTAATGCTGTATTTTAAGACTCAGTCAATTGGGAGCTTTACATTATTGGCCCTACCAAAATATGGCAGGGTATATTCTTTAACATCAAAATCTAAAGTTTTAAATTCTCAAGCATTGCTACTTTGAGCCACGACCCAGAGAACAAGGTGAACTTTCAGAATTTAAGTTTGCCCCTGTCTCTAATGCTCTAGATCATTCATCAAAACGTTACAGGCGGGAGAACAAAAGAAGGCAGGCAAATTCCTGTGGAGCTTTGCATTTCAAAAGTTCTGTGTGGGATTGGAAAGACTCTTGTTTGAATGCAGGGACCCAGAGTTTAATGTTGTATAAGACTACTTCCTACATAGCTTCTGATGTGCTCAGTGTGAAAGGCTGGAGAATAGAGATGAGATGTTGTCACCCTTAACTCTTTAGCAGAAGAGATAAAAGCACACGTCTTACATGCTTTGGTATACCTGTAGTTATATGGATCAGTTCCCTCATTTTTGTTATTTTAAGTAAAAACAGGACCTTTTATATGTTTTCTTATTTTGACAAAAATGCAGAAGTCATAGTTAGTGTTCTGTCACTACAATTTATTTGCAGTTCTATAGTAAGGGGGAAAGTGACCTGGCCACTGATCTAGGATTAGATTTCATTTAAAATTTAGGTTTCATTTAAATTTAGCATTTAATTCATTTTATTGCACCAAACACTGGATCAACACTTATTTTTAAGTCTTTAAAATGAGAAGATGTAATTTCTTCCGCAGGAAGATTATGAGTAAAATTTCAAGCAAGGGAATTTGCAGTGTGTGGGAAAAAGAAAGGCAAGACTGCAGCATGATAGTGCTATTGAAGCTCCATGTATGTGTGGCAGCCATAAAAGGACAGAACTCAGAACCTCATGATTGCCATCTTCATTTTGCCTACCACACCAGGGGTGAAATCCTACCGGTTCGACCCGGTTCTATAGAGTAGGTTGCAAGCAGCTGGTGACGTCATAGAACCGGTCCTGTTAAAACTCTTAAATCTGTTAA
>JANHFT010003024.1:5684-16256 GCA_032467955.1 Pseudoxenodon macrops | reverse complement strand
CTGTTGCTGGTGCCATTTTGTGTGCTTTTGCATTGTGTGTGAATCAGTACAGCTGCTTTTGCATGGTGTGTGAGTCAATTGTGTTGTTTTGTGTTGTGTGTTTGTAAAGTGTAAAAAAATTTGTATTCTGTCTGTGTAAAGTGTAAAAGCATGCCCACCCAGTCACCTGACTTCCAAGCCATGCCCACAAAATAACCACACCCACAGAACCGGTAGGGACAATTTTTAGATTTCACCCCTGTACCACACCTGTGGATACTCTTCATTCCCAGAATCTACCCAGGATTCCATATTAGTTATGGAAAATGAAAGTCTGACCAATGGGTTAGTGGCATATGGAAAAAATAGAGAAAAGAGACAGAGAGCTAATGATACCACTGTTATTTTTATGTTGAAATTATTGTTTATCCAGCTGGTCTATAAATAAGAGTCTCAGGGAATGGTGACAATATGACTGACCTTATTTGCACTTGGAAATGCAATGGGATTGGACCTGGAACATATTTAGATAAAAAATTGCTAGTGCTGTAGTCTTCAGTAGGAAATATATGTATCAACACACTAGAAGAGGCCAATACGAAGTCAGTGTTGCACTGTTGCCAAAAAACTACATGGATAGTTCTCAATGGATAGGAACCAAACTCAGTTCAAAGGTGATGCTATTTTTTTTACGATATTGAAATAAAACCAACAATTGTCCAGTGAGTTGCTGTTATAAACTAATTCAGTTAAACTGATACTTAGGAGAGTAACCATACCAGCTTTCTCAAGAAAATTAGGCCAATTATGTATGGAATTAATGACAGTTAAAGCAAACATACATATATACATACATAAATTTAGTATCATTTTATCTAAATACAAATTAACTTGTTCCATGGATTTAGCCTGAATTAAAAGGAGCAGAAAGCTTTGTTACAAATCCAGTTCCTCTGATACAACATAATTCATAAACTATTTAACTACTTGTTATAATTCTTGTTTGTTGTATATTCTCCATTCCATAGACTGAAAACAGCCATATCAGTTTAGTTGATCCAAACGTTCTTAACTGGATTAAAATAAAAAAGGAGAGATTCTTAGAAAAAACTGACTTTCTACAATCGTTTAAAAAAATGTAATAGAAGATTATTGGACATTTTGCCTTGCTATAGTAAACATTTTCCCACCAAGTCCATATATGAAACCATAATTTGGAACCTTGGTTTCAAAACACAGTTTCACTGTTTTAAATAACTGCAGTGATTCAAAGAGATGTAACATTAAAAATACAATGACATTGAGAACATGAGAAAATTATACTAAAAATGACAAATAGGTGACAAAAAATGAAAATGATTGGCATAAAATATGTGTAAATACAGTAAATGTGCAAACAGTTACTCTGTCTAAATCTCTTTATTCAGCTGTCCCAGTGGTTCTTGTTGATGACACCTGCTCTTCTTCCTTCTCTCTCTAAGACAGTGTTTCTCAGCCTTCACAATCTTAAGACGTGTGGCTTTTAACTTCCAGAATTCCAGGTTTTCTAAGGCAATCCTCATTGACAATCCTCACAAGCCTAAAGCTGCTTGTTTCCCATGCTGCTTCCAGCTGTTTCTTAAGCTAACTTCAGAAATTTCAGTCCACTAACAAAACAGCAGGAAACAAGTGGTCCTACTGTTCCTACAGTCCTCTGTAAGCCAAAGGAAACTTTGTAGCAAGGAAGAAGTGATAATTTACCTATAAAAACAAAAACAAAGTAGCAATGTTTTTATATTACAAATTAAAAATGAAAGGGAAAAGAAAAAGAAAAGAAAAAGAAATCTTGCAGTACTCCGGGCATGTTTTAACAGCTGGGACAGAAAGTGAAAGGAGGCCTGGAAAATTGTAAGGATTAATTGGAATGTACTTGACAAAGGGGAGGTAGTCCTCATCTCTTGACTATTCATTTAGCCACCATTCAAAGTTATGATGGCACTGGAGAACTAGTGCTTATGACTGGTCCTCAGAGTTGTGCTCATCCCTCACACTTACAACTGGTTGCAGACAGTGCCCATGATCACGATTGCCAGAAAGTCAATGGGAAAGCTGATAGGGAAGTTGCAAGTTGCTGAGGTAAGCTTCCCCTACCCACGCATCTTCCTTCAGCTCTTGCCAACTACTTGTGTGCCCTTGTGTAATCTCCCCAAGCCTCATCATGACTCCTTCGCACCCTCTAAGCACCTTAGGAGCCCTAGTGGTGCAGTGGTTAGAATGCAGTATTGCAGGCTAACTCTGCCAACAGCTTGGAGTTCGATCCTAATGGGGCTCAAGATTGACTCAGCTTCCCAACCTTTCAAAGTCGGTAAAATGAGGACCCAGATTGTTGGGGGCAATAGGTTGACATTTTAAATTACCGAGAGAGTGCTGTAAAGCACTAGGGGGCAGTATATAAGTCGAAGTGCTATTGCTATTTGCACATCCTCCTGCAGCCTTGCTGCACTTCTCTTGCACCCTCACAATGCCTCAAGTACCCTCACACACTCTCTCAAATTCTTGCCATGCCTCTCTCATGCTCTTATATAATCACTCACATCACCCACCCAACAGCAACCACCTACCTTCCTACTGGCCTACTTGTGAGTTGCCTGTGACTTGCAAGTTCTTGTCAGCCTTCCCAGTTGTTGTGGGAAGCTGACAGGAAGTTGCCTCACCTAATGATCATTGACAAAGGAAAGTCTGGTCCCAATTGCCTTCATAAATTGAGGACTTCACTCAGAGTTGGCTTGTTGGGGCATTAATATGTGGCTTGGACAAAAACTAGGGTTGGATTCTCTCCATAGTTTGTTTGGATAGTTAGAATCTTTTGATAGTAAATGTTGACTTATTTTCTTTATACAAGAAACTGGAGCATGGGTGGGTTGTGGATCGTTTTGCTGCCGATTTGCTCAGGGTTGCGTCTCGCGCATGCACGCACAGCAATCAAAAAATAGCTTCTGCATGCACAGAAGCAGAATTCAAGATGGCTGCGCCCACGGAGGGAACCGGCTCCATGACATCATTGCCGAGTTACTAATGGTTCTAAAGAACCGGTTAGAACTGGTAGGAACCCACCTCTGAACTAGAGTGATCTAATCATTTCTGGTGGATGTGTATGAACAGTATATGTATGGGTGTTTGTTTATTTATTTGTTTGTTTATAATGCAGCAAACAACAATTTAAGGCAAGGAAACTAGACAGCACTAAAGTACCACCCATGAAATCAGAACAACTTCTCCATATAGAGAACCATGATTTTGCCATGAGACCTGGCTTTGGAGGTAAAAATTATTCTATTCTATTCTATTCTGTTCTGTTCTGTTCTGTTCTGTTCATTATTTCTCCTGATTTTTTTCCCAATTATCATTTTCAATTTATTTGAGTTTATTTATTTATCAAATTTTGAAACTGCTATCTTCCTCACAGAGAGACTCTGGGTGGTGTACAGATAAAATATTAAAACATGTCTTTTGTAGAGAGTAAAAATGTTCCCAGTTTGCCTTCTGCTAAATAGCTGTTTTGTGACTGACCACATCCATCACTACAGTCATTATGTGAAAATCTTTAACAAACTATTAAAATTTCTAGCTATAAAAGATTGGTATCCCCTATGTTAACATTAGAGACAAGTTTGATTTGTACAAACTGAGGTAACTTACAGTTAAAAGTATACTATGCTCTTTCTTGGTAGTCTATTTGTTTTCTTCAGTAGATTCATCATAACTGGTTGTACAGCTCAACTACAGTGAGCCTAAATATTTCTTTTTTTAAAGTTGAGAGAAATGCATTTAATAGTGACTTGTTTTCTTTTAATACACCCAAATGAATCTCTAGTGATTTAGTTGGAAAATGGCTATTCTGGAATCTGCTCTCTCTTCAATGCACTAATTCTATACTGAATGACTGCAATTTAATAAAAATGCTATTCCAAGAACACTTAACATAATAACAGAGTTGGAAGGGACCTTGGAGGTCTTCTAGTCCAACCCCCTGCTCAAGCTATATCAGGGTTAGTGTCAATGTCCTCTTGCCTTCCACCATTAGGTAAATCCACCAAAGTACCATGAGGGGTTTGTCAAACTTCAGGTAGGTCATCTGCTTCATTTATGATGGATTTTCCAGAAAGTGGATGGTGACAACATGTTTGCTTAGTTTTAAGTCTTCCAAATGCTTTGAATGAGCTCTCATTATATACAGTAGTTTGCAACATCCCATCACAACATCTAGAAAAAATTAAGTCATCTACTGCACCAAGAAGAGTGAAATATATATCCTAGACCAGTGATGGCTAACCTTTTTCTGCTCGGGTGCCAAAAGGGTGTGCATACCCACACCCATAATGCAAAGCCCTCCCCCCCGTGTATGTGCATGCTCCCCGCCACGCTGCTCCCTGAACATGCGCGCAGGTGTCACTGCAGCCTCAGATATTCCGGTTGGCCTGTTGTGCCATTTTTCACTCTTCCCAGGCTTCAGGAAAGCTTTCTGAAGCCTGGGGAGGGTGAAAACGGCCTCCCCCGCCCTCCGGAAGGCCGACAATCAGCTGTCCAGCGTACCAGTAACAACATACTGAATTTTATTCAGAGGCTTTAAATATAAAAAAGCAGGGGGAAAGCTGCCTGTTTATTTGGAAGCTTCAAACATTATATATAAATATTTTATACAGTATTTTAATGGGGAACTTTTAAAGGGAGTCCAATTTTTTAAAACAAAATTGCTTTTATGCATTAACTTTCATTCAACTAGACCAGCAGCTCCCAACCTTTTGGGCACCAGGGGCCAGTTCTGCGGAGAGAGTTTTTTTTTGTGGACCAGAGGGACATGGTTTCGTGTGCTGCCTGCACCTCACAGATGCGGCTTAACTTGTTTGCACAGCCCAGTTTCTGGCCTGCTGCAGGTCCAAAGACTGGAGTTGGGGACCCATGAGCTAGACACAAGAAAGGAGAGAATTTATCCTGATGATTAGAAAGATCTGATGTAAGATTTTTTTAGTTATAAGGGAATGAGAAGCCCTAAACTACTTATTAATATTTTCCCAGTTTTCACAAGCTGAGTGAAAAAGACACACACACAGTTTATATTTGACCTCCAAATCATGAATTCTTAAGGCCAGTTATAAAATACATTGGCCTTCTATAGACTTACAATACAGTGCTACAATGCCTATCTCAAAATGTGTGGCACATGTGTAAGTACCACATACTTTCCATGGAATTATTTTTGCATCCCAGAAGCATTAAGAATGCATTGTGAGAAAGGTCACATGAAAAAGCATCCACTTTTCTCAATTGGCCAGTCTAAAAGCTGACCAGCAATACACAGTCAATGCCATAGCTCTTTCCCCCCCTGTTAATGGTAGCAAAATGAAGGGGGGGAATACAGGTAGTCCTCAACAAAATTTGGCACAAAATTTCCTTTGGTGAGCAAGACAATTGTTAACTGAGATTTGCTCTGTTTTATAACCTTTTTGAATCCCTGCAGTTGTTAACATGGCTGTTAAGTGAAACTGGTTTTCCCCATTGACTTTGCTTATCAGAAGGTCACAAAAGGTGATCCCAGGACACTGTGGCTACCATAAATATGAACCAGTTGCCAAGTGTCCAAATTTTGATCGTATAACCATGGGAATGCTGCAATGGTCGCACGTGTGAAAAATGGGCGTAGGTCATTTTTTTCAGTGCTGTTGTAACTTTGAATGGTCACTAAATGAATGGTTGCACATTGAGGACTACTTGTAGCACCAAGCCTGTTGGCTTTTCCAATATCTGCTTGTCCACTTGGCCCTTGTAGAGCTACTATATTTTTAGATGAAGCATCCAACATTTAGAATTCCCAAGAATGCATAGCTTTACATGAGGGTATTTAAGGCAATACCAACTAGCGGGTGCCCTGCGATCACCAACCTTTGAAGGAATAAGCAAAAACAGGTGACCAAATGTGTATACAAGTTATATCCAGTACCACTGATAGTTTCAATGGATCTTAGGTTGCTGCCAACTGCTGTATATGATCAGAACTTCAGAAAGCTCTCTTCTGTTTGGAAAAAAAAGTGTTCACACAGTTGCTTCAAAAAGATCTTCAAAGCAACAGTGAAGTCCATATTTAAGCTGTGGTTAAACTCTGATGAAGCAAAAGACTTAAAATGTTCCCGGACTCTTATTGCTGCTGTTTGTTCTCTGTATGTTAAAGGATCACCAATCCCAGTTGGTATTGATGTGCAAGTAGAAAGCATTGACAAAATTTCAGAAGTTGACATGGTAAGTTTTTCTTCAGTTGCTGAAAATGTAATACAGAAATGCAGGTGAAATAATTAGCAATTTGATGATAGGGAATAAGGAAAAAATGTGGGTAATGGGGAATCTTCAAATAATTGTATATCATTCACTAAACAAGTGGCTATTTTTTGTACAACTAATTATTCTGTTTCCTATCTGAGAAACTGAGAAAGACTTTATAAAAGCAAACATATTTTATACTGTAATCATAATAAAGACCTATTTGTTCCTATAATAGTCTACATTTAACTTATCACTAGTTTCACAACAATAATGCAAAAAAAGAAATTAAGTGTATAAATTAAGGCAGACAGAATTTCTAAATAGTCCTATCAAAGTAAAGAGAGATGACTTATTCACGTCGTTGTATAACTGGCAGATAATGTCCTTTCAGCTTTATAATATTGTTTTTTTGTGACCATTAAAACTTGTAATGCCCATTTCCAATACAGGCGGTCCTTGACTTATAACCAATTGTCTAATGACTGTTCAAAGATACAATTGCACTGAAAAAAAGTGACTTATGACCAGTTTCCACACTTACTGTACAATTATTGCAGCATCCCCATAGGCTTGTGATCAGAACTTGGGGACTTGGCAACTGGCATGGATTTATGACAGTTGTACTGTCCCATAGTCATGTGATCACAATTTGTAACTTTCTGAGATGGCTTCTAGTAAGCAAAGTCAATGGGGGAAGCCAGATTCACTTAGCAACCGCATGATTCATTTTACAACTGCAGTGATTCATTTAACAATTGTGGCAAAAGGTCATATAATGGGGCACAATATACCTAACTGTCTTGGAAATTTGGGCTCTGTTGAGGTTGGGATTCAAGGACTACCTGTATTCTCCCATTAATCTCAAAGTTCTTGGTATGTATTTTCAAAATATGCCAGCATAGGCAAGTACATCATATGAAGATTCCGTTAAAATTATGATGTTTGCATTGTGATATCATTATGTAAATCTTGCCCTTATGTACTTTTATTATGTTATCTGATGTAATTACGCAAGTTATAGAGTTTGTTTCATCACCATGTAGCTGTTCATGAACAGAAAGGTCTACAAAAATCTATAAATATAAATTGGCAAATTAAGATCACTTTTTGAATCCAAAATGTAACTCTGATATATTAACATTTTCAGCATCCATTCCAAAAATTAGCTTAACCCTCCAATTTGTTTATAAAAAGATTTATAGGTGTTCAATACAGAGAGACCAATTTTTCCTAAATACATTGCAATTTTAAATCTATTGAAATATTGAATAATTGAATAATAAATTTACCATTTAACCTATGCAACCTGTACTGTGGAAATATTGGTTATGTTGTATGAAACAATATTCCATCATACTGAAGTATTCTGTGAATAAACTAAGGTTCTTACTTAAGATTGCTGTACAATCATTTGGATTCAAAGGGAAAGAAAGATGTTACAAGATATACTGAGATGTGAAAAAAGCATCTCTCTGCAGCTCCTTAAAGCAGTTCCACCATTTCTTAAACCATGCTTCTCCATAGTCCAAAGTATATTTTTGACTTTTAATGCCAATAGTCAAACTACTAATTCACATTAATGGCTTAACTACTGAAAAGTAATGTTAGCTATAACAACTTTTACAGATTACTGTATATTATTAAATGCATGAATGCATATCTGTATTTCCCCCCCTTCTCCTATCTATATAGGATTTCACAATGACTTTGTATCTCAGACATTACTGGAAGGATGAAAGACTCTCATTTCCTAGTACCAGAAACAGAAGCATGACCTTTGATGGAAGATTAATAAAAAGGATTTGGGTACCTGACACATTTTTTGTTCATTCTAAAAGATCTTTTATCCATGACACAACCATGGAGAATATTATGTTACGTATCTATCCAGATGGCAATGTGCTCTTCAGTTTACGGTAAGCACAGATCTCTTACCTTTCAGTCAGGAGAACACATACAACATGGGAAAATTACCACGGGGTGCGGAATACACTAGTCCTCCCATAGTTGGGACCAGTGGTGGGATTCAATTTTTTTTACTACCAGTTCAATTGGCATGGTTTGGTGGACATGGTATGGCTTGGTAGGCTTGGCTTGGTGGGCATGGCAGGGGAAGGTTACTGCAAAATCCCCATTTCCTCCCAATCAGCTGGGACTCAGGAGGCAGAGAATAGATTGGGGGCGGGGCCAGCCAGAGGTGGTATTTATCAGTTCTCCGAACTTCTCAAAATTTCTGCTACCGGTTCTCCAGAACTGGTCAGAACCTGCTGAATCCTACCTCTGGTTTGTACCTTCTAGATGTATGGGAATATACCGGTACCTCCCTATAATTCTTAGGAACGGTACAATTCAACAACCTCTTTGGAATATGTCTGTTTAAGGAAGCTTGGTTTATTTATATAACTTGTAGAGTCTATGCAACTATCCCTGAATTTACATCAATGTTGTGTGACTTTCAGCCCACACAGGTCACTTTCACTGCAATGTTTCTTCCATGTCTGTCTAAATTTGTCTCTGTCTAGCCATCAAGAGTATTAAATAATGCATTAAATAAGCCAGATTCTCTAAATCTTAATTTATCCACACTGCCAAATGGGGATGACAATAACACATTTCCTTGATCTGGTGTAAAACAATTAAAATATAGTAATGTACGTTTTGCCAATTCCCTAAGAATACACAAACTTTGCTTCTGCTGATTACAAAAAAGATTATCAACATAATGCTTCCACTTTCCTGTGCTCTGAAAAAAGAATTCTTGGGATGAGTTTCAGATGGGCCTCTGGCTCTGCTGATGACCTTGTATCTTCCATAGGAGATCCGTCCAGCTATTGATCTTAAAATGTCCCAGTATAAGGTTGCAATTGAAAGTTCAATTAAAACGCTCAAGGTAAAGAAAAGAATTCTGATCATAAACTGGTGGTGGTGGTGGGGAATAAAAGAAAGAAAGAAGGTTTGAAAAGCATGTGGCGTACTGTATGGCTTCTGGAATCTTCCCAATACCTGGTCTTATGTTCAGATAAATGTATTCACCTGCATACTCTGGATCAGATGAGTTGGACGGAGGAGGAAAAGGAGTTTATAATGGAGCAGTCATCTATATTTTAAGCTGCTGTTTTCTAGGTGTGTATTGAGAGAATATTTTTCTCTCTGCAGCAGGGCCGTAGCCAGACCTCTACATTTTGGGGGGCAAAACAAAATTTTTGGGGGGCCAACTCATAGGTGTCCAGCGCTTCCCGTATAGGTGACTGCACCCAGGGCCGTAGCCAGACCTCTACATTTGGGGGGCCAATCAAAATTTTGAGGGGGCCAGGCCCCCCCGTGGCCCCCCCATGGCTATGGCCCTGCTCTGCAGCTCCCAAGCAGATTCAGTGCACTTCTGAAATCAGTTTTTCTTTTGCCACTTATTCCTTCTTATATCAGATTTGTTCAATGGATTACGCTGCTGATTGGACAGACAATTGTGCTCCTTTGCATACTTTCTTTCTAATATTTTGTTAGTTTGGGAAAATAAATAGAAAGTAGGAAGTAGGAGAGAGGAGAGTTTGGTAACAGAGGTTCCTCCCAATGGTAGAAAGATAATGATAATGTTAATTGCTATTGTCTAATCCCTGTCTCCAAAATGGCAGCAGCAGGGAGTTTCATGGTGTTGGAGAATATCACCCTATTTATCCTGATGTGATTAGGATATGACAAAATGGGAAAGAGAATTGAGATTTTTCACATTTTTAGATATTTTCCCCTGAAAAGTCCTTTGTAGCTTTGTTTTTGCTATCTTGAAACAAGGGACAGTCCACATTTGATATATTCTACTTCTCTGAATTGAAATGTGAGGGCATAGAAGTACTTTTAGGAAAACTTGAAAAATAAATATAGGAGCTTACTGAAATATTTCATATTTAAGCACTTCATATATTTTGAATCATTTTATGATTATTGATATTGTCCATTCTTTGCCTTTGACAGGATAACAGTTTCTGCCATGTGTTTCATGGACTTCAGTAGATTCCCACTTGACACTCAGAATTGTTCTCTAGAGTTGGAAAGCTGTAAGTCTAGCTTTGCTAGAAAATATGTTTTTGTCAAATGTAATAAGTAGCCTTATGCAGAGGTGGGCTGCTGGGGGTTCAGGAGAACCTCTAGCTAAGATTCTGTGAAGTTCGGAGAACCCAAAATCCCACTCCTGCCTGGCCCTGCCCTCCCTGCCTCTCCCAGGAGTTCTCACGTGGCCCGTATTGGATGCAAGTAAGTGCAGGGCACGTACTGAGGCTCAAGGAGGGCAAAAAATGGGCCTATCGG
>JANHFT010003023.1:34284-51659 GCA_032467955.1 Pseudoxenodon macrops | reverse complement strand
TCCAACCTTGCCAACTTTTAAAACTTGAGGACTTCAACTCCCAGAATTCCTCAGCCAGCAGAATTCTGGGAGTTGAAGTCCACAAGTCTTAAAGTTGGCAAGGTTGGAGACCCCTGCTTTAGCTCCTTGGTTGAATTTGGGTTTGCACCAGAGGTGGGTTCCTACCGGTTCGGACCAGTTCTTCCGAGTAGGTAATAGGCCACTGGTGATATCACGGAGCTGGTTCTGGTCCGTGGATGCTGCAATCTTTTTTTTTGGGGGGGGAACCATTTTTTAAAAAAAATTCGGGTGGGAGGGGGTTTTCTGAGCACGCGCAGAAGCTGAGTTTCCCGCACTACACATGCATCGCCATCTTGTTTTTGGCCTTTTTCTTTTTTGAAATTTTTGGATTTTTTTCTGCTGCGCATGCACGCACCCACGCAGTGCGCCCACATGGCGCGGGCGGCAGCGAACCAGCGGCAAGGTTAAATTAAAACCCACCCCTGGTTCATCCTAGGCAACCTCAAAAAATTGTGCAGCGCACACCGGAGAAATGGCTATAAATGTCATCATCCAAATATCGGCTCACAGTTGGAAAACCTGTTGGAATAACTACTCCCTATTCAAACTGCTGAATTGGGCTGATGGCTGCAGGGTTAGTGATTTGCCAAGTCACTTAGCAACTCTGAAGCTTAGACGGATAATGAGCTGGAAAAAGAACCACATTCCGAATCCAGGACTGACGTTCTTTTTTCGCCTGCTAATGCCAAAACGCAGCCAGTTTTCTGTTGGGCTGTGAAGGGGGAATAGGCAAAGTGCACAATAAATGAAGCTTTATTTTTAGCCGCTGCATTGTATGGGTTTGGGTTTTTGTTTTGAATCTTTGGCTCCGATTACTGATACCGGTGAAAACGGCTCTCTTCTTCTCTTCAAATTGAAAACAAAAAACAAAACAAAAACCCCGGATCGTCCTCCAAAAATTAAGTACCGGTACTTCAAATTCTAACCATTCTGGAGGTTGTCCAGTCGATGAAAAGCTATTCTAGATCTTGCCAGTTATAGCCAGCTTTTTCTCTCCTCAGAGTATATTATGGACAGCCAAGAAAAGCCAAAGGATCATTAAACAATGATCTATGGAGATTCTCAGTCATGGTTCGGTTCTTCAGTGAATTGAAGAAGCTTCTTGGATGAGAAGCGAAACGTCTTCAAGTAAAAAATAAATTCCAGTCGCCTTTTGAAAAAGCACCTTTGGAACGATCCTTCAGCAAAATTAACTCAGAGGTTTCACTCAAGACTCAAAATGGCCAGGATTCAAATTAACCTACTTCAGACATACCGTATTTCCCTGAAAATAAGACAGGGTCTTATTTTCTTTTGACCCCACCTCCCCGAAATAAGCGCTTGGCCTTATTTTCAGGGAGGTCTTATTATTTTTGAGGTGTAGGAGGCAGCGAGTGTGGTCACCTCATGGCTACTGCTGTGTTTTGGGCAGGGCTTATTTTTGGGGGACGGCTTATTTTAGCGCATGCGCTCAAAGCCTGATTGGGCTTATTATTAGGGGAGGTCTTATTTTCAGGGAAACAGGGTACTATATGGAAAGACCCAGCTTTTTGAAGAAACCTCTAATGTTGCGAAAGGTGGAAGGAAAGGTAAGAAGGCAACTGTTCTGTCCTAGGCCTCTTGATTAAAATAAACCAAACAAACGGTGTTTAACAAACCTGTTTATTTTCTACGACTGTAAATTAAGTCCATTCAGAGCTGTGCTAAATCCCCAACAAGGTTATTAACCAACCTTTATCTTTCTTGGCACACTGCCAAAGTCCTAATTGGAAAGAACAACACAGGGATTTGCTCCCTCGCACCGTCCGCGCATCCGTGCGGCATCAAAACCACAGCGATATAGGACAGGATTGTGCCCGGGCGGGTGGGGCCACCCATAGGTCACTACTACCTGTTTACCGAAACCGGTCTGAACCAGCTGAATAACACCTCTGCTACCCTGTTTCTCTGAAAATAAGACCTCCCCGGATAATAAGCCCAATCAGGCTTTTGAGCACATGCGCTAAAATAAGCCCTCCCCAAAACACAGCAGCAGCCATGAGGTGACCACGCTCGCTTCCTCCTGAACCTCAAAAATAATAAGACCTCCCCGAAAATAAAGGCAAGCGCTTATTTCGGGGGTCGAAAGAAAACAAGACCCTGTCTTATTTTCGGGGAAACACGGTATGTGGTTTTTAAGAGTGGACAATTATTTGATGGCATGTAATCAACCACCCTGCTCTTTCCTTCCCTGGGGTGCTTAGTTCCCCCTATTACTGGTTTTCCCTCCCATGCTTCCCAGCAAAGTCCCAACTCAAACCTTCTTGAGGGGAGCACTTTGCCCATCCATATCCTGTACCCACCATCCTGTTCTCAGCTCCATTCTTGCAGGCAGCTGAAGAGTTGCTGGTGAGGGGGACGGATAAAAGAGAGGAGGAAAGGACCCAACATAAAATCCTGAGAATTGTGGTACACATGTGTGTGTTGGTTTGGCTTTGCAACCAAGGCTGAATGTAAACCATGGTTTGCGCACCCTATATTATTCACCAATTACTACAAAATAAATATATCAAGGAACTCATAAATACAACCAAGAACAAAAATATCTAACAGGCAGTCATGCCCTCAAAATAAACCCTACATTTGATGAAGATGATACAAAAACAACTGATCAAGCAAAGTGCAGCAGAGCCAAATAATTCCTGTAATCTAGCACTAAAATTAAATTAAAATAGCTACCTACAGGATAATTGTCAGGCTCCAAACACCAAGAAAGACGCACGGTTACTTCTAAACCGTTCTCTTTATTGTTCCTCATCTTATAGGCAGAAACCTGGCCAAACTAATACTTGCATCATTAAAGGTACACTTTGAGAACCTCTAAGGAGGAGTTACCTTAACTCTCTTCTTCCCAACCAACCTATCTAAACTTCGCTATCTCTTGGTCCTCTGGAATGCAGCCCCTCCCTCCTGGGAATCCAGACTACATTCCACCACATCAATAGAACTAGAAATAATTTCAGATGATGAGGCCGACCAATCAGAACAGAACACATCCAACCACAATTCAGTAGACTCTTCCCAAGAAGCCTCCAATCACCCTAGAGTAGTGATGGTGAACCTTTTCGGCACCGAGTTCCCAAACTGGAATGTGCATGTGCGGGAGCGCTGCAAACCCGAAAACCAGCTGGCCGATGCACATGTGCACGCCGGACACCAGAAAAGCAGCTGGAAACGGCGCACATACCCAGAGAGAGGGCTCTGTGTGCCATCTCTGGCACATGTGCCATAGGTTCGCCATCACGGCCCTAGAGTATTCAGACCCACAGATTATAAACAGAACAAGGCAATGCCAACTTCTGGACCATGGAAGTGCTAATGAAACCTTGCCGGAACACGTAGCAGGACCTTTGCATGAAGTGCCGATCTCTGTGAAGTTGAGGTACCTCAATAAAAAGTATGCACAGAGAATTCTCACATTAAGAGTTTTGATGCCCTGGGGGTAGTAGGACCAGTAGAGGAATGGAGAGAAATGAGTTTGGGGAACCTACAAGCAAAAATCTGAGTAATGCAGGCTGGAATTGTCACTGATGAAGTGTTTTGTGTAAAGAAAGTGTTGCTTCATCTTCCAAGCGGCTGATGTTAGGCAAACATTTTGAAGAAAACCCTCTGCTTTAAGGGATGCAACTTTAGTTAAAATATTTCAGTTAAAAATGTTTATTCCAACACAGAACCTTTGTTAGAGCACGCATACATGGTAGAAGAGCACGAATATCCTTCAGGTTTTACAGCTTTATTTTCGACGCATTTATTTGCAATTACAGCAACATTAAAATATCCCATTTTTTCCTGCTAGTTTCCAAGCCTTCGTCATACACTTCAGAACAACATGACCTGCCTCAAAAAAAGTGTTGAGTTTTTCAGGGGGGGAAAAGAAAGAAAAGAAACCCACGTAGCTTTTTGTCAAAACTCCACCACCAAATGGCCCACATTCCACAAACCAATCGTGCATTTTGCAGATCAGATCTTCCAACGATCCTTTTTAACGTAATTTTATCTCCGTTGGGATTTACACTTTTATTGTTTTAGGGATCTTGTGTTAGGATTTTAATATTTTAATGCTTTTAAGCTGCCCAGAGTTTGTTTCATTAAGACCAAGGGCGGCAAATACATTTCATAAATAAGCAAATACATTTTCTTTCTCACCGGTTCCCCACCTCAATTATCTAAGACGTGCAAAACAATCATTTCTATGCGATTTGTTCTAAATTAAAGAGATCCTCTCGTCTGGGAGCTATTCTTCTGGATGAAGGATGAAGAAGAAGCCACGGAGCTTTCTTGACATCGTTGCTTTTCCGTTCAGCGAAATCTGGAACCGATCTAAACGCCGTCGACGTCTTCGGATTCAGGAGGAGGAGGGAAGTAAAGGCCGCTCTGCTTTCCAGGACTCAAGAGGCGACTTTGGAGCGAATCGTCCGCGTGACGCCGACGGTTTGTGCAAGTGGTATGATGCGACCCTGGTGTAGTGAAATAGCCGGATAGTAAGACGCACTTTTTGTCGGCCTGATTCACAACACCAGCTGCAGCAACAATACCAGGACGTCAGCTTGGAGCTTCTGGCTTTTCATCCGCTTTGAAGAACTGAACTTGTTTCAAGATAAATCACATTACAAAAGAACCCACCCCCTCAATCAAGCATTTCCTTAAGAGTGGTTTTATTTATCAACTGCACAATCTCCCTACGCAAAGCTCGATTCCTCTCTGGGTTTTGGGGTTGGACTAGAGGACCTCCATGGTCCCTTCCAGCCGTATGAATATTGAGGAAACAGCGGAAAGAGAACAAATAAACATAAATATCAGATACTAAAGCCAAGAACCATCAACGGGGAGATCTCATTTGCACAAATAGCTTGCTTTTAACCAATTATTAGTGAATAATGGAAATAAATACTCCTAAACTCTCAATATTTAAATTTCCAGAGAGGAGGAGACAATTTTGAACATTTCCTTTCCTTTTTTTTTCTCTTGACGCAACATAAATGCTTCAACACACTACTTACCCCTCCGCTAATGATCTCCAAATCAATTGGACAGACCAGCTGGAAATTCTCTTAAGTTGGCTTCCACACAGTTGGGGGGCAATAGGATAAAATAATTGGGGGGGGGGAGAATCCATGGAAAGGCCCCCAAAAGTCCGTTCATGGCTGTGCAATTGCCCCCCTTTTTCTTGTATGCATATATTTATTTGCGAATTATTTCTTCCTGCCCATGAAAGTTCACTCAAAAATTAGTGTTAACTTAGAAATAATTTTTCATTCTAAGAACCACATCTCTATATTGTTGTATAGGGCTTTCATCTGGGAATAATATAATATGACAATTATAGGGAAATTGATGCTCAGCATTACTTACATTTTTAAAATACTGATTCTTTTAACAGTGATATTATGCGTCTTTGCTGCCCTCTAAACTGAGGAATCCTTAGGGAAAGAGCTACAGTCTAAGTGACAAATCTCTTAAGCAAGCAAGGAGGTACTACAAGCTAACTTCATTCTCTAATTATCCCAATTGTATAGTAGTATTTAATTCCCATTATTTACCGTTAAGCATTTTTAACTTAGGAACTGTTATACCAGTTAAATATTTAATTCCAGTTCTGCTTGCTTTTCTCCCAACCTGATTGGAAAAGTGTTTCATTGGGCAGAATCTGACATTTATTATTATTATGAATTATGTGCCATCAACTCCCAGCAACCTTGGCCAATAGTTTTCAATCATAGTCATAGGTCACACCTCTCTCCCCGTCCCCCCAGAATCATACTGAAATTCAACAACCAACCATGAATAAATCGAGTATAATTTTCCTTCGTATGTTTTTTTAAAGGATGTAAATGTAGTGGAAATTATACTTTAAAAAAAAACAGATTGAAAAGTCTATCTTCTTCACAATGTCAGTCTTATCCATAGGGCTTTGAGCCATTCAGGGCAAAGAAAAATGACCAAAAATGTAAATATGCTAAGGCAGTTGCTGAATTTCCACCACACATTAATCCATAAATTTGCCCGTTTCCATGTAGTCCAGAGAGTTGGGCCAACCATTATGTACATTACATTGGGTTGAATTTGACAACCAAGAGTCAACTGTCAATGACCTGGAATGGGGGCAAAACAGTCCCGGGAGGTGGGGGGAGGGGCTATTAATCTTCCAGGGAATAAAATAAGGACATAGTACTTGCTTCCTCTGGCCCTAACTTAAAAGACCTTCCCTCTTTTCCTCCAAAAGAAGAAAAAGAGTTTGAAAAGTGAAACAAATAAATGCGTAAGAACGTAAGAAAAACGTGCAAAATAAAGCAGCAAGGTATCAATAAAACAAATACGTAAATCCCAAAGAAATTTATTGCGCTTGACAAAAAAGGCATACCAAAAAAAAAAAGAAAAAAGAAAAACAAAGAAAAAGAAAAGAAAACGAACAAAAATTAAACTGGGGGCCCATCACCATCACCCTTTTCCGTGTGCACCCCAAAGAACCTCCTCCGCCAGCCGGCTTCCCCGCCCAGCTAGTTCATGAGAACCTCCATCTGTACTAGGCGAGCGTTGGTGTCCCCTGATGTTCTGTAGGGGATCATCCCGGCGAAAGTGATGAGTGCCCGAGCTTGAGATCGGAGTTGCTAAGGGGCATCAAAAAGAAGAAGAAGAAAAAATTAGCCAGGTCTGGAGAGAGAGAGAGAGAGAGCTAGGCTCATTAGAAAAGAACTTAATCTCGTCTTGTAGGAGAAAGAACTGGGGGTGGAGTTAAAAGAGGAATCAGCCTAGAATTCCTACATCGCCCCAAGTGAACTAAGTCCGACTTCCCTTGGCTTCTATTGACCCTTCTCTAACTCCAAGCAGGTCTGTAGGGAGAAAGATAGCTTGGGATAGACTTGTTAGAAAGGAACAAAAATCTCATCTTGTAGGACAAGGGTGTCAAACTCGCATCGTCACGGCTGCATCATGTGACAGGTCACGACTTTTTTTCCCCTTCGCTAAACTGGGCATGGGCGTGGCCAGTGTGTGATGCATCCGGACCGCAGGCCGCGATTTTTGACAGTTGTAGGAGAAAGAATGGCAGAACCAGAGGTGGAGTTAAAAGCGGAATCAGCCTAGAATCTCTACGTAGCCACAAGTGAACTAAGTCCAACCTCCCTTGGATTCCACTGACCCTTCTCTTAACTCCAAGCAGGTGCTAACTGCCAGTTGAGAATATTTAGTGCATAGGCATGAGTAGCAATAAATCTATTTAACTGGACCTTCACACGTGGACCTGGTCTTTCATACCTGGCCCAGCTGTATTTAATGTCCATCAGAAGTAAGGCTAGGTAGGTGCCAAGCGAACATGTCAATGGATTTGTTTGAACCTTGTTTGGTTCACGTTTCTTGGACGAGAAGTGAAACGTCTTTAAGGAAAAAACAAAGGAAGCCCAGTTGCCTCTTGAAAAAGCACATTTGGCTAAGTGCCTGTCTGTCTGCGTGTGTACGCATGCATTAAAATGCATGTGACGAGAAATATTCAAAGCACACCTCTCTCCTGTGGAGAAAATTTATCCACTGAAAGATGATAAGCATCTTCTTGTCCCATGATGGCAAACTTATGGCACGCGTCCCCAAAGTGGCACACGGAGCCAGGTTGCCTGTCATGTGCGGCGGCCGTTCCTCTTCCGAGTTTCTGGCGTGCATGCTTACATGACGATCAACTGTTCCTTTTTGCATGCGGCAGTGCCGGAAACTAGAAGATCTTCTAGCTGGTCTTCCGTTTTCGTGTGTGAGCATGCGCACGGGCCAGCTGATTGCCGTGTGTGCACATGCGCCAGAAACCCAGAAGAGTAGCTGGCTGAAATCAGACGTTCAGTAGCTTGTTGTTATACAACATATACAACATAAATGTTGTACCTTATGATTCCTGATGAATGTATCTTTTCTTTTTATGTACACTGAGAGCATATGCACCAAAGACAAATGGCCAATAAAAATTCTATTCTATTCTATTCTATTCTATTCTATTCTATTCTATTCTAGTCTAGTCTAGTCTAGTCTCTCTTCTCTTCTGTACTCTGTTCTTCTCTTCTCTGTTCTACCCTACCCTACCCTACCCTATTCTATTCTATTCTATTCTATTCTATTCTATTCTATTCTGAAACCGGAAGTTCGTCTTTGGCCGTGTGCATGCGCCCTGGGCAGCTCCTCTTCTGGGTTCGCCATCCCTGATCTAATCATTTGACCCCAAATTTCTTCCTCGCTACTAATTCCTAGGATAGCCTTGGACAAATCTTTCTTGGCCTCGTTCTCCTCAGCGGAAGAAGTTTCTCTAATCTAGTAATTGCAAAGGTCTGCTTTGTACAGCAGTGAAAAGTAGATTTTTATAACCACGACTGTGAAGACGTTCACTGCTGAGCTGAAAAGACGTCTACTTGTTTACTAAGGGGAGGGGAAGAAAAACTTACCGAATCTCGGTCCTCAATGACCCGGGTGGGCCTAGCGGGCGTGGCTGGGCTGGCACATTTCAACCTCTTATACTGGGTAAACAAGATATTCATCGTGGCAAGGAGGACCTCGGACAAATTGTGCCTGATCTAAGAAAAGTAAGAGGGTAAGAAGAGAGAAGCAGAATGAAAAGGGGGGGAATGAGAGACGAAGGCCCTACTGGTTTGATCCTAGAGAGATTGTTGAGGTGGACTTCAAATTGTTCTCCAGGTTTCCTTTGGTGGCAACTGCTTCAGGAACGGAGGGATTTGTGCGTGGGAGCAGTGGAGGGGTTCAAAAAAAATTACTACCGGTTCTGTGGGTGTGGCTTGGTGGGCGTGGCGTGGCTTGGTGGGCGTGGCGTGGCTAGGTGGGCGTGGCGTGGCGTGGCTTGGTGGGCGTAGCAGAGGAAGGTTATTGCAATTTTTTCCCCCTCTATTTTCCTCCCCAAAAACTAAGGTGCGTCTTATCCTCCGAAAAATATGGTAAGTAACAAAACTAGGCAGTAGGTAGCGGTCATCATTTCCACAGCCCAAGACCCCTCGATCTTATGCCTGATTCAGACAGAGAAGAGGAAAGGACAGAAAACGCTCCTTGCTTACTTCATCGCTGAAATGCCTGAAGGCTGCGACTCGTTCCTCCACGTACTCCTGACTCAGCGGGACTAATTTTAGCTGTTCGATGATCTGCAGCGAAAGATGCACAGATAAGGCACGATCGAGACACGCAGAAAGAACAATACACTGCGGGTATAACAGCTGCTTCTCCATTCACCTCCATTTATTTATTTAACTTCTAGGCTGCCCATCTGGCCTACAGTTATCCCTGGGCTGCTTACAACCAATACAACATTTTATAGACGGATGAATGTTCTATTCAGTAATCCCAAAGGTGCTTTTTCCAGGAGGCAATTGGACTTTCTTGTTGTTGTTGTTTTCTTTTGAAGACGTTTCGCTTCCCATCCAAGAAGCTTCTTCAGCTCTGACTGGATGGTGGGGAATGGAAGGATTTATATTCCTTGCAGACAGCCGGTCATTTGCATCCTTTTAGAAAGTCGTTGAGGCCACTTGGAGGTTTATCTCAGGGTCACCTGAGTAGTGCAAATGGGTGTAGAACTGCTGAATGGACTGTGTTGTAGACTGAAGAAAGATGAACAGCCTTCTCTCAACAGTCTACCTCCAGTCTACAACGCAGTCCTTCAACTCTTCAACGTGGAGAAGGTCTGTGGAGATTCTCAGTCATCCATGTCATGGTTGTCCCAAAGGTGCTTTTTCAAGAGGGAACTGGACTTTCTGGTTTTTCTTTGAAGACGTTTCGCTTCTCATCCAAGAAGGAAGAGCTGAAGAAGCTTCTTGGATGAGAAGCAAACTGTCTTCAAAGAAAAACAAGAAAGTCCAGTTGCCTCCTGAAAAAGCACCTTTGGGACAGTCTGCAACTTAGTCCGTCTGAAATACCTTGGTTCGAAAGCTTTTGCCCTCTGGTGCAGCGTTTCATCCAATTTACACATTACAGAAAAGAGAGCTTGAGTATAATATGGATTGCAGGTGTATTTCACCTATATGCCAGGTTGTTCAAGGCAGCCAGCGCAGGGTTCCCACATGTTCTTTCATGTAAGTGTAAGCAGCAGCTGGGCTTATTTATAATGCAAGCTTTAGTGATTTTCAGACTTTTATAATGATATAATGTATTCAGCTACCCATGGTTAACTATGCTGGAAAATTGTAGCTTTCGTAAATCTTGTCATTATTGATATTCATTCTACATTTTAATCCCTGTTCATTGTTCTTTGTCTTTGCCTATTCATAACATTATTTGAAATATCTCAATTTATATGCGTGTGCATAAATACTTCTGCAAGGCTGTTATATCCTCCATAGTTCAGTCTTTATCCCAGCTACATATTGATTATTCAGGAAGAGTCGCTCAATACAGTGAAGTAATAACGCTCATCCCTCATTGATTAATAGCAGCGACATTAATTTTGCCAACCAATAGAAACTGCAAAGTCAGTTTTAACAAAACAGCCAAACCTGCTTAAATGTGTAGAGGATGCACATTCAGTTTTTTTATATTATAAAGTTGGGTTTTTTTTAAATTTAATTGAAAGAAAAAAGAAACCTATTTCGAATGAATAAAGCATTTTTTAAATATTTTCTTTAAAACCTCTTTACCTAGGAATTGGCCAAGGTGTTCCTGTGGTGGCACTTATCTTTGAAGGTGGTCCCAATGTTGTCCTTACTGTTCTGGAGTATCTTCAGGAAAGCCCCCCTGTGCCAGTCGTGGTCTGCGAGGGGACTGGCAGAGCTGCGGATATCCTGGCTTATGTTTATAAGCAAACAGAAGAGGGCGGGTAAGACTTTTTAAGCATCAGTCACCTACAGTGGAGCTGATTTCCCATCAAATTAGGTTGTTCATCCCTCTTGCTCAATCTTTTCTACGTGTCATCCACATTTGTGGACAAGAATCCATTTCAGTCTTGCAATATGAGATGTGCCCAAGTACAGGCTGACTTCCTTTGTGGAAAACTGTGTATGCTCAGCCACTGAACTATATAGCACGTCCCTAGGATAAAAACTATTTTTTCTGCATGCAGAAAGTGATGGATTCATTACTTGGAACCTGACATTGAGTTTTTAACCTAAATGCAGTTGCCCGATAAACAATTTATTAGAACCTGGTTCTGTAACGGACCCAGTTTTCTCCTCCTGTAGCTCTGAATTTTAAAAAAAGTCTCCCATACTTTGCATATGATAATTATGCAGAAATTCTGATTTCATTCTTTAACCGCAGAAGCATCCCTGATGGAGCTGAGCCAGAAATCATTTCAACAATCAAAAAGACATTTAATTTTGGTCAGAGTGAAGCAGTTCATTTATTCCAGACATTGCTGGAATGCATGAAAAAAAGGGAACTGGTAAGTAGGTCTCTGCACTGGGAGGAATGAAAATATATTCTAATAAATGCAGATAATTGGTCGTCTTTGTGAATATTACTGAAGTTAGAATTCCCATTTCCATTTATCATAATATAATCTTGAGTACACGAGAGGCGGCGTGCACATCTAAAAAACTTTCTTTCTTTCTTCGTCTAATTTCCAAAACAGATTACAGTGTTCCACATTGGGTCTGATGAACATCAGGATATTGATGTTGCAATCCTTACAGCTCTACTAAAAGGTACATTTTTTCTTCTTTCAAAGTGATCTTAGAAGTTAAGATGGTTCCACACTACTTTTTGATGGGAGCATCTGTTCCTTTTGTTGGCTGTCTTGTTTCTGATTGGGAACTATTTTGGGAATTCCCTTTGGGAGGGAAAAATCCCCCATTCATCTTTTTGCTGTTTATTTGATTGACTTTTTCGGATCCTGATTTCATCATCTTTTTCTAATGGTATGACACTTATATCTGAATGTACTGGATAATTCTTAGCTTAATTCTGAATAAACGTACTATTTCTTTTATGGTACCCTCCAGCATATTGATGGGGTGGTCAGATATAAACAACATTCACTGATCTATTAATTTCAGGCACACTTTATTCTGTTGGATCGCTGGTGCTCTCTGAGCTTAGTTGTTTTCTTGCAGGCATTTCATTGCCAAACTAAGTAACATCATCAGTTCATTGAGGTATCATGTTCAAGAAAAAACAACCAAGATCATAGAACAATGATGGCTAACCTTTTCGTGCTCGGGTGCCAAAAGGGTGCGGGCCCACACCCATAATGCAATGCCCCCCCCCGCATGCACATGCTGCTCCCCACACACACACATGTGCGCAGGCCTCACTGAAACCTCCGAGCTTCCTGTTGGCCCATTGGGCCATTTTTTGCTTTCCTCAGGCTTGGTAAGGCCAAAAATCAGCTGGCGCACGCTGGAGCTGACAGGGCAACGCCTCATGTGCTCTCAGATATGACTCCAGGTACCATAGGTTTGCCATCACAGTCATAGAACATCAAGGACCCCATAGTTCAACCTGAGCTACAGATATTCTCTTCTATCGACACCCTTCATTCTGTAGCTCTTTAAAATAAGAGCTTTAATAGATACATTTAATAGATTTTTCTCAGCTTCAAAGACTTTCTTCCAATCCACAGGTGCTATTTCCCTTAAGCAAAATATTAAAATCAGTTTGTTTTTGATGTACAGTTGTATTGGATCTTGATACTTTTGGAATTAGGCTTTTGCGGCAGGCAAGTTCAATTTCAAAACTTCTTTTTTTTGTTTGCATTTGTTTTTAGGGACAAATGCTTCTGCATTTGACCAGCTTATCCTTACCCTTGCTTGGGATCGAGTTGACATTGCCAAAAATCATGTTTTTGTTTATGGACAACAGTGGCTGGTAAGTCAAGCTGGCAGTTGGAATAGGGACAATATCAATAAGATTGCTGATAACCAGATCGAGCAGACGTAATGCTGGGCTACCTCATCTCCACAATCTCCAAGGGAAATTAAACAGCAGTAATTTTTTACTTAAGCAGATTCTTAATTTATCAGTTTACAAAAGTTTACTCTCATATGAGCCGTGGTGGTGCAGTGGTTAGAGTGCAGTACTGCAGGCTATTTCTGCTGACTGCTGGCTGCAGTTTGGCAGTTCGAGTCTCACCAGGCTCAAGGTTGACTCAGCCTTCCATCCTTCCGAGGTGGATAAAATGAGGACACAGATTGTTAGGGGGCAATAGGCTGACTCTGTAAACCGCTTAGAGAGGGCTGTAAAGCACTGTGAAGTGGTATATAAATCTTAGTGGTATTGCTATTGTAGTCTAACTCTGCCCACTGCCAGGAGTTTGATCCTGACCGGCTCAAGGGTGACTCAGTCTTCCATCCTTCCGAGGGGGGTAAAATGAGGACCCAGATTGTTGGGGGACAATAGGCTGGCTCTGTAAACCGCTTAGAGAGGGCTGTAAAAGCACTATGAAGCGGTATATAAATCTTAGTGCTATTGCTGTATTTGGGCAATATTGCGTCACGTTTTGTATATCTATTGTTCAATTTAAGCATGACCACCTTACAATTTCATTCAGGTTGGCTCTTTAGAGCAGGCTATGTTGGATGCTCTTGTGATGGACAGAGTTGCCTTTGTGAAACTTCTCATTGAAAATGGAGTAAGCATGCACAAATTTCTGACAATTCCCAGACTGGAAGAACTTTACAACACTGTAAGTTGGAAGACCATCCATTGCAAAATCTCCATATACTGTTTTTAAATTCTCTGTCATGGAACTAGGTTTACATTTTCATCTAGAAACCAAGCAAAATTGTTTTGAGGGATTTCAAGGACAATATCCTGAATTATTTGCTAAGATAATTTTAATAGAGGATTTTTATTGTATTCCAACTTTATTGGAATGGAATCCAATAGAATAACAGAATAGAAGTTTTGCTCCTTCGTATCAATTTGAAAATTTTCCTTCTGTTGAGTAAAAACTTTGCTTGGGCAGAACTGTTTTATAATGGTTTAAAAATGTTTCGATTTTAGTTTTAAATATTGCAAATAATATAGCTGTTTTGCTAGTTAAACCAAAATAAGGAAGCAATCAGCATTTAGTCATTCTTTTCCGATTTGTTGCTTGCCTGAAATTATCTAAAAGTCTTCATTTTTTCCCTTTCTTCATCAAGAAACAAGGCCCAACAAATCCAGCATTGTTTCACCTTGTTCGAGATGTCAAACAGGTAAAGATTTCAGTTGCTAAAATGTCTTCATGTTCCTTAGAACCTCATAAACCGTATTCACCTCCTCCCTTCTCTCAGTGTAGTATAATTTTGTTTCTGATAAGATTATGGGAGTTGCAGTTCCAAACTATCTGAGGGGAAGGGGTTTAATCAAGGATAGGGAGTCTATTTTATTTAGCCAATCCTTTTTTTTTTTTTAACTGACACCCAAGATTATTTTGAATCTCAGTTCTAAATTTCTACCTTTCGTCTATAGGGAAATCTTCCTCCAGGGTACAAACTCACTCTGATCGACGTTGGACTTGTTATCGAATACTTAATGGGAGGAACTTATCGGTGCACATACACAAGAAAACGTTTCCGAGTGATCTACAACAGCCTCAGTGGCAGCAACAGGGTATATGACTTGTTCTTTTTAACGTGAAAAATTGAAAATGCATTTTCCAACACGTAAAGTAAGAGTTGGCTTCTTGCGAATCAGCCTTTCTCCCTTGTGGCTCTGCCTGTCCGCTAAGATCTTGTGCAGATGCTCCAATTGTAGTCTTTAATCCTAGGCAAACCTGGCACCCTCAGTTGGCCATCTCCATCAGATTTTAGCTGATGTGCAGGTACATCAGGGAGAAGGGCCCCGCTCAGATATTCAAGGCTAAGCTGTATAAAGCTCTGCAGGACATTGCAAGCATCCCAGTAGAAACCTAGCAGCCCTTGAAATGCTTTCAGAGCAGAAGTGATATGTTCATGGTAAGTGGTCTCCCTCTGGATACTTAGATTAGGTCCAGAGCATTTCAGTTGTATTTTCTAAGGCAACAGAAACATTATTTCTACTGAATATTCAAACAGCCTTTTAAGATAGGGAAGTTTTATCTCAGACATTGCAAGCATCCCAGATAGAAGCTGGATTAGAGTGTTTTCCCCCCCCAGTGCATTGATAACCGACTTGCAATTAATCTGTGATGTCCACATTCTCTCGCCACTGTGGTTATATTAGGCTGTATGACTTACCGTATTTTTCGGAGTATAAGATGCACTTTTCCCCCCCTAAAAGAGGCTGAAAATTTGGGTGCGTCTTATACTCCGAATGTAGCTTTTCCGAAGCTTTTTTTCAGCCCTAACAAGGCGCTAGTGAATGAAGCCATCTTTGCAGGCTTTTTTCATTGCTACTCCCTCCGAAGAAGCTTTTTTTCAGACCTAAGTCTTTGCAGGCTTTTTTCATTGCTACTCCCTCCGAAGAAGCTTTTTTTCAGCCATAACCAGGGGATAAAATAATGTGCTGAAGCTGACCAGGCTAAATGTCAGCATTCCAAGTATCATCCCTGATCAAATCAGACATTTATGTCTGTTGGATCTTTGGCCTGCCACTAAGGATGCTAGCCAGATGAATACCTTGTAGGCAGATTTTATTTTTTCCTATTTTCCTCCCCAAAAAGTAAGGTGCGTCTCATAGTCCTGTGCATTTTATACTCCAAAAAATATGGTATTTAAAACCCAAATGGGTTTTATAATTTTAGGTAATCGTTTCTATTGTTTCATGCAAGTCTGGCAACGTATTTGAATAACCATCTTTTTCATTTGTTCTTAACCCTTTAAATATATATATATATATATTTATATGTACGTATATGTAGCGCTCCGGGCGAAATGTTTCAGGCAGCACTCCTCAGTTGCGTAAAAGTCACGAACCTTTTGGGAACAGGGTGGATAAGAAAGAAAAAATGCGGCACAATCACTTCATCAAAACTGCACAGCCTTACAAACCAAAGGTAGGCAACAGCCGCTGCTCCCTTGGCATGAATATTAATGCTGTTAGGTAATATATTGTGCTTGTCAACTGCTTTATTGTTTTGTTTCAATATATAAAAAAAGAGAGTAAAGGAAAAAACACAAAAACGTACTTTATTTTTAAACAAATTATTAAACCTTGATAACACAAATTATTATTCACCAATTTTTCCATTGCATTGGGAAAAGACTCATAAACAGAATGCAAATGAAATATCTCTAATCCAAGATTGTAAATCTGGGGAAGTTCTATCTCTTTGACCCTGAAGAGTGTTGTACTTCAGTACTAAAGAAATCCATGAGATTTCATAGTGGTAAATTTCAGATTCGGGATATATATTCCAAAATTATAATTATCTTTGAATCATCTTATCTAATGTTCTGTGGATATCAAATTAAAACAGGACAAGTCCATGTCACATAAGTTAAATGTCCCTTTATGTGGCCAATGTGTGCTACATAAAGTTACCTTTTAATTGAGGTGCTCTAGGCTTAGGAAGGGAAGCTATACTGAAGTGTTTTGCAGATGTTTTTGCTGTGTTCCAACTACCATTATTTGTTTAGATGTGTGGGAGCTAGCAAAAGGAAGATCCGGTTAAAAAAAAAAGCCATATTATTCCCTCAAATTTTCCTCACTGCATTCTTTGACAGGAAAGATGACTGGGAACGTTGCCCAGTGTTCCTGTATAGCCCTCCCCTGTGCTTCTCCGTTTTCTGGCCATCCCATAATCTAGATACAAGCTGCTTTTATGGGGCTGGAGATAATTCCAGAAATCCATGCTAATTGTACGGTATTGTTACTTTTTTCTCGTTCAAAGTTCTGCTGGATGCTGTTGAAGGTTTGCCCTACAATGCAAACTATATATGTATATATTTTTTACATTTTAAAAAAATTCTTCAATTATAGGTTCTTGGTTTTTTTTTTCCCTTTTGAAAGGCTGATACTGCCACAGATGAAGGAAAAAAGAAAAAAACCAAAGATGACATTGTCGATATTGATGATCCGGAAACCAGGCGCTTTCCGTACCCTCTTAATGAGCTGTTGCTTTGGACGGTGCTAATGAAGAGGCAGAAAATGGCGCTCTTTTTCTGGCAGCATGGCGAAGAGTCCATGGCAAAAGCCTTAATGGCCTGCAAGCTTTACCGTTCCATGGCCTACGAATCAAAACAAAACGACCTGGTCGACGATACCTCAGAAGAACTAAAAGAATACTCCAGGTGAGCATTTCAGCTTCTTACGTATTTTGTAATCTGTTGTTCGACAAAATTATACTTTGTAAAAGGACAACAGTCCCATAGTTAGAATCAATTGTCTGTTTCATTCGGATAGCATTTAGCAATAGCACTTAGACTTCTATACCGCTTTACAGTGCTTTTACAGACCTCTCTAAGCGGTTTACAGAGTCAGCCTCT
>JANHFT010003023.1:19567-30266 GCA_032467955.1 Pseudoxenodon macrops | reverse complement strand
AGGCAAAATTGATAACATTATTCAGTCTCTGATCGTCTCCTCCTCCTCCTCCTCGTGTAATTTTGTTCAGGCGGCATTCCCAGCGATTTTGATAAATAAAACCAATAAATTAACGCTCACACTGCGTGAGCGGGGGATACAAATGCCGGCTAAGGATTTGTTTAGCACCCTTTTGTTTTACTCCACTCCAAGCAGAGTAAAACATGTGCATTGATACCCTGCTAAAAAGAATAATAATGTTATTTATTTGTTCGGTTTGTTTGTGAATCCGGGTGGCAGACATCGCTGCTCTCGTCTCCATTTTCTCCCATAAAAAAAAAATGCCCATGTGAGGAAGGAAGAAATTCTGGGCTGAGACATTATAATTCTAAACAAAAGGAATGGTATTCCAAAGAAAGAGCCGTGTAAACATAAATATATTTAACCAATGTTCCCCCTTGAGGGCTACAGTAATCATTTTAAAACTTCATTTATGTTTGCTGCTTGGAATTCAGAAAAAAAGGAAAGATAAAGAATTTATAGATCATGATTTATCCCTTATAGCTTTTATGTACACTGAGAGCTTATGCACCTTGGGCAATAAATAATTCTATTCTATTCTATTCTATTCTATTCTATTCTATTCTATTCTATTCTTCATTCCAATATTCTATCCTATTCTATTCCATTCCATTCCATTCCATTCTAAAATAACAGCATTGAAAGGGACCTTGGAGGTCTTCTAGTCCAACCCCCTGCTCAAGCAGGAGACCCTACACTATTTCAGACAATTGATGTCTCTTTTTAAAAGCCACCAGTGATGGAGAATCTAAAATTGGGCTAGAAAGCTTTCGCATCCCATTCTTAAATTTCAATTCATGGTCCAGACCTGAATTTGGGATTAATATGAAGCTAAATTCGGGATAAATCCATAGGAGACAATATTATCAGAACAAAATTTATTAATAAAAGTTCCATTGCTGCTTTCCAAATCATTCTGAAATTTCTCAGAAACAAACTGCTAAGCTGAGCTGAGATATTAAATGTTTTTAGTATTAGCTTCGTCCAGATTTCTTCGCAGAAATCTGAGTTTCAAAGGTTGTAAAATGTCTCATAACTCTGTAACCCACGCTCTGTATGCAGGAAAAATGCAAAGTGATAACAAACAATGCTTCCTATCTTCTGGGCTAGCCATCCTGGCAATTCATATTTATACTTTCAACCAAATGCATGTTTTGTGAATGGCCACAAAATATAATCCTTGGGCAAATGCCCAGGCGTAATTAGCACTTCCTCGGATTCTTCTAGCCAAACAATAATAGTGATAGAAGCGATAACCATTTGATTTATAAGGCTCCTAATCAAAATTAATTCAAGGAAATCCAACCAATTCCAATTTCCTCAGAACTGAGAAATGCCAGAACCTGACTAATAATTTCAGGGGTGTCCCCCAAGAAATCATTCCTCACCAACCAACAAGATTGTAAAAGTTTTCCTTATTTTATTTTATTTTATTTTATTTTATTTATTTAAAAGGAATTCTTTCTGAATCTGGAGCCAACGTGATCCGAACTAACGAGAGCATCTTTCTCTAAATGAGCAGGGGAACGCCCTAAATCAAGTCGTCGTGATGCCATTTTATGGCGTTGGGCTGCCATTTTAGTAGTATGGTTACCCGGGGGCCTTTGGGAAGGTGGGAGGGGGAGAGAGAGAGAAGATAAAAAAAAGAAAAGAAAAAATCATCTCCTTTTGCAAGCTTCTCCGGTTAATTCCGTTCCTGCTGGTTATGTTGAGTTCTGCACTTAAAGTTTGATCTACGAGGACCCCGCCTTAATTCTGCGCAGTCAAAGATAGTTTAGTGGCATGTGGAAACACCCTTCACGCAGGTATGTAGAAAGTGGAAGGACCACTCTCCACCTCTGCCCCACCCTATGCCACCATTAAAGCAGGTCGTATTTCTTGAAAAGGAAGAAAAAAGGAAATATTGACTCGATCCCTTGCTTCCCCACCGGAAGAGTGAGTTACCAAAATTTTACTCAAGGCCCTTTGTTTCTTTGTTTCACAGTATAGATGCCAACAAGTTAGCTACTTCAGGGGAAATCTTGGGTGCCCTTTGGCGGATGCCAACGGATCAAAGCCTGACTTTGCCCTTCCCTTGTGGTAGATTGGTCCTGAGTGGTAGCACGCCCAATTATTTCATTTTATTTATTTGGAAGCCCAACCACCCAAAGCCATTCACGCTGCAGCAAGACCCTCCACTCAATTTCTGAGATTTAAAAGACAATCGACAATCCCTCTTGGTTCTCTGCCGGTGTCACTCCCACATTATTATTTTTTTAAGACCGAGCTCTTTGGGATCGTCTCTATAAGGAAGACTTTTACACCTTTTTATTAATAAATAAATAAATAAAAGCACAAATCACTTCCACAGGCTGATTTATATAGCACACGCGTGGTTCTTGCAGGTGGGCAGGGTTCGGAACTTCGCAATACCCCCCCCCCTCCATCCTCTTAAACATATCACGCGTAGCTACTCCACACTCTTTTTTTTTTATTCCCCTTGTCCAGTCTACCCATTCTACTTGAGTTGCCTTAAGCTTCAAGGCTTACGGCTCTTTTAAATATGATGCTTAAATATGTAACCTGTTTGCAGTTTTAAGCATTCGAGATCTTTGTGAAATGGAAGGTTGGCATGGGGTGTGTGTGTGTGTGTGTGTCTGTGTGTGTGTCTCTGTGTGTCTCTGTGTGTGTGTCTCTGTGTGTGTGTCTCTGTGTGTGTGTGTCCCAATCACCAGCACCGTGCACATCTCAAGTTCTCAGCATCTGCATACTGACTGGGCAACGCCTGATTCCGTGAAACCATCTTCGACGGCAGCCAGCATAGAAAATAGGATAACTAAGTTAAATAGAAATGGCAAAATCCAGGACCAGGATAGACTCACTGCAGCACTTTTGACAATCCTCATTTGTGGATGTGTTCTTTTTGGGAGAAAGGAAGGGATCGGAGGGGATTCTTGCAATCCTCAAACTTTTGAGGCTCTAAAAGGTTTGTTTTAATAGGCTGCATATGATCGGTGCAAATAAAGGCATAACAAAGAGGCAGGCAGAACAAAAGCATTAATTACACTGGTTAAGCTTGTAAGAAAGGTATTTAGAAAAAATAAGGTGTATATATACGAAACCTATGAAAACATATATATACATATACATATATACACATACATATGGAGTCTTTTAAGCCATCTGAAGTGATGCAGTGAAGCCATCTCTGAAAAGTCTGAATGCAAATGATCATAGATTATTGCAAGAATATTGCTGAAAATTAATAGTCCGTCTGTTAGACTGACTTGAGTAGCTTGTAAAATAAATATTGCTTCCATTAAGCAGGGAAATCACTCTTGACTAAAAAAAAAAGTTTTTAAAAGATGGTGGTCAGTTTAGATTTTGTTTTAAACCCAAACCAATAATACTAATTCTAAAACCAGAAGATATACTTTCAGTGATGTTTCTTAAACACGTTGGGTTTTTAAACATAAATTGCTACAGGTACAGATAAATTTAATATATTCTAGCACTGTTTAAAATACTCTACAATGTTTAAATTACCAGTAATTCACACATATTAACAATTCCTGTTTTAAAAAGATTTATACCATCAAACCAAGATATAGAAGATGGTATGTATCTATTAAATACTCACAAGCTTTCAGGAAAGAAACGCAATTTCTATCATGAAATAGCAGATTTAAAGTTTCCCCACTTAAGATCAATATGGAAAAAGCTTATCAAAGACAAAAGGTTTCCATTTTTCTCCCTTAAGTGTATGCATCTCCACACCCCTCTATGTATGCGCTTCTTAAACAAACCGAGAAAAAAAAAATCCTTCCTCCATAATGTGCAAAAGATACATCACAAAGAAATATGAACCGAAATCGGCAAAGTGCACACAAAATGACACTTGTGACCTTCAGTTAAGACTGTACAATAAGAAAAGAAACTAGAAGTGATTCCGAAAGAGAATAGGTGATTTTTCCCATCGTATATTTTCCTTATACGGCTTCCCACCCATGTCAAACAAAGGGAAATAATTTTGAAAAACACAGCATTAAAAACTACAGGGAATCATTGAGAGGTCTCCCACGGAAGGGACAGTGGCAAGGAGTCCTTCCATCTTTACATGTGCATTTCATTGTCTTTTCTCTTTGGTGAAACCGAGGAGCTAACTGCTTTTTGGAAATGCCTTTTCCAACCAGGCTAAACACACCTACACAACTGTTGGATCGCACAGCACCTGTTTGTCAAACCAGCTGTCTCATACACACACACACACATATATATATATATATTTATTTTATATATTTTTCAGGACAAGGAAAGATGCTGTGGAAGGTGATAAAGCAAATATTCAAGATTGCACCTTTCCTGTCTCTGGAGCATCGTTTCCAAAGTGAAGTGAGGGTTCTAAATCTGGGGTTTTCTCTCTCTCTCTCTCTCTCTCTCTCTCTCTCTCTCTCTCTCTCTCTCTCTCACCAGGAGTAGTCTAAAATGGAAACACTTCCTTTGGTTCAGTTTATTCATCAGGATAAAAATATGTATATATATATACACACACACACACACACATCAACCAGTCTCAGCATATATATTTCTTGGGTCATTTGAAATGGCTGGGAAATTTACAGCTTAAAGGACTGGTTTGTCCCTTACATCCAATACCATTAAAGCATCACTAAGCATCACATCCATTTGTTTCCATAGTTTTCACTTAATTGAAGATAAGGGGGGAGGAAAAATAGAATTGACTCTTCTCAGAAACCTAAGAACAGTTCCGGAAGATCAGATATGAACTTCGTATTTTAAAATGAAAGACCTTTTATCGCATTTCCAAGCAAACCTTTGAAAATATAAAGCAAGATTATCTAAAAACATAAGACATGATACATATTTGACCACAACTCGTGCTATACACCCATTTTACACACACACACACACACACACAAACACACAAATTGTCTTTTCTATACCTTTTAGCCAATGAGTATCTTTAATAAAGCCAGCAAGTCATCACATGAAGACTTGATACTTCTGACTGCTACTAGATTTTTAAAAAGCATGGTCCAGTGGGGGTCTTTTTAAAAGCAGACAACAGATGCCCCACCCTGCAGCTATTTTTAAAAAAAAAAGGGGGGGGAAAGCAGATAACAAACGCAAAAAATAAAATATAAAATCACCATCGTTTAAATACATCCTTGGCTATCCTCCTATATCAATTTCCCATTTCTTTCTAAACGTTCTACATGGTTTCTTTGTACCTCGAATAAGGAAGAGGCTGAACTGTTAAGACGGAGTCTTTTTTAATATATATGTGTGTGTATATATATATATACACACACACACACACTCTCATATACATACATACATTTAGAGAAATGATTTCCTAATCCGAGGACTATTAAGAGAATTGAAACAATAACCAACCTGTTAAGGGTCAGACGCAGCTGTGCGATATTTTAAATGCTGGCTGTTTCGTTCTTTAGGCAGCGCGATTCCTCTGCTACGAATGCTCAGTTTTTCTTCTTAAGGGAAGAGGGGTGTGTGTGAAAAAAAAGCCTCTTGAAGGTCTGATGTAGCTGAGACAGCAAAGAGGGCAGCAAAACAATAAGAAGGCAGCTGTTCTCACAGATCAACACCACTGGCCGGCAAGCATCTATGGCATTTGCTCGGGGGGGGCGTTCTAGACCAAGGACAGGACTGGTGTGAAACCAGTTATGGAATAGAGCATCTATAGGTTAGAGAAGGATATTTTATTGTCAGTGGAATGTACCATGTAAGATTTAAGAGTGGGGAAGGGGGGGGTTGGAGGGAGGCAAGGAGATGGGAGGCGAGCAAAGGGAAAAGATTTGGCTTGCGTTCCTCCCAAGTACCCCTCCCAGTCACTGCAATTACTCTGATGTGAATTTTTGATGACTTCCGACATCTTGCATGCTTAATAACCATTTCAGCTGTCATGTTTGGTTAATGTGGAAAATGCGTCTGCTGTGCACCGGAGGTGCAGGGCTGTGGCCACAGATTGTAACACCGCTTTGGCGAAGCTGTTCTCTTTTTTTTTTTTTTTAACGGGGTGCCACGAGAATTTTGCACAGCGCAGGAGGCTGGAAGAGGAGGTAGCTCGGCATCAAGAGAAGAAGCAAAGAGCACCTCTGCCATCTTAAAACGTCGCAGGAGTTCCCCGGCACAATGCATACGTTCGCCCGAACGACGGCTGGGGTGCTGATTGGCACCTTTGTTCGTTAAGACAAGAAGATGCCTGCACTGTGTTCTCGATGGCGTGGATGCCATGTTGGTCAATGCACGCTCAAATAAGGGTGTGTGTGTGTGTGCTGTTGCTGAACGACGCCGAATAATAAATACGGTGCCTTTTAACCATGTACATAGACACACGTGCATGCCAGGCAGACATAAAGGAAGAAGGGCGAAGGGGAAACACAACGTAGCGTTGCAAAACATGGGAGGTAACAATGCTGCAGGAAATGCAGAAAATAAAATAAAAAACGCGTGCAACGTACCCCCAGGCGCAGAATGTATGGACAGGGAGAGATTTATACGCCTGTAACGGCAACAATAAAATTGAGTTCTATAGATAATTAACAAATGGAAGGGGAGGAAGGGGGGGGAAGAAATACCCTCTCTGGGTTTAGCGTTTGTTATTAGTAGAAAATTCTATTCGGGAGGAAGGACATAGATACAAGGATGCGTAAGAAGAAGAAGAAGAAGAAAAAAAAGGGGGGGCGGTGGTGGTGGAAGACGAACCAAGGAAGAGGCTGAGATGGCCAGTCACCCCATGATTCAAGTCAGGCCAGGCTGTACCAAAAGTCAGGTGATGGCACCATCGTGACAATGCAGAAATCCGGAGAACAATCGAGAAGTGGGTGTTTCCCCCCCTCTTTCTTCCATCCTGCCTCACCCCAGCACCAAGGAGCATCAAAGTGTTAACAGATGTAACTGCAAAGATGCCGGATGCAAGGCCAGGGAGTGGGGTTGGGTGTGTGTGTGTGTGTGTGTGTGTAACCATTTTACAAAGCACGGCTAATGGCTCTCTGCCCTCCGTTAATGCATTACACTCATAATTGATGGGGCTCTTTTTTCACCTGCCCCAAGAAAGAACCAAACCGGGCTCGTATCGTCTTTTGTTCGTTTCGTGCAGACGGGCAAGAGACGGACGAACGAGACCGGCTTGCAAGGAACAAGGTGGCTGATCTGTGAGGCAAGGAGGCCGTTTCCAATAAAGCCGTTTTGGGTTTTAGGCTCAAAAAGAGAGACACACGCAGAGATGGGCGTCTCTTCTTCCGTCGAGGAAATACCTTGACGTGACTTTGTTTCGGAGTGGGTCTCAAAAGAACTGGGCGGTTCACTACATTCAGTGGATGGTTTCAAGCAGGGAGAATGTGTTTAGGATCGGGAGCAGTTCGGGCTTCCGTCGGTCCAAGCTGGCATTTTAAACAGTTTGCAAAGAATTAAATAAAGCTAGTGGCGATATATAAAAAGGGGGTGAGAAAGAGCCCTAATATGCTTACCGCTAAGCAATCTCTATTGGGGGCATGTGAACATGCATCTGCTAAACTGAATATTCCCATATAGGCATAAGATCAACCTCTTTTGAGACCCTGCGCTACAATGATAGGTAATTATCTCCATTTAGTAAGGCAAATATGGGAGGTAAAATTTTTGGGGGGGGAGAACAACACGGCCTTCCGTAAATTGATGATTCTGACAACGTAATAGCAGAAGGCAGAAGCTCTCAGCCTGAACTCAACAAATGCAGTTTGTTTCAGAACTCGGGTTTCTGTGCAATACGGCAGTGAGGGTTGCGTGCATCCTATTTGGAAAAGGCTAGTTTTTTTAACCTGCAGGAATGTTCAAGGCAGCCCTTGCATTGCAACTGGCTAAAGCTTACGGGAAGACTAAGTGGCTTTAAAGAGGTGGGCTATAGGCGCACAGTCCCCACCCTTCACCCGCTCGGAGGGCCCTTGTTGAAACGGAGTCTCTTAAACATGGCACAAACCTAATGGGAATACAAAGGCAGTGGCAAATGGCAGTTTTCTAGACCTTCCTTTATGGAATATCAAAGCTCCTGGCTTTTTTTAAAAAACAAATTCCCACAGGAATTTCGAAACGCTTTCAATTCCAAGTTATTTCTACATTGCAATCACTTTTTTTTGGGTGGGTGGGAAACCGCTTTTGGACTTTGTGCTTGAGGTGGAGGGGGGGAAAATGAAACTTTGATTTTTTTTTGGGGAGGAGCTTTTGCCGATTAGATTAGATTTGTAGTTATAGAAATGGCTAGTATATACAATTATACAAAAGGGGGAAAAAGGTTGAGGTTTCAGGTTTACCGCCTTATTCCACTGCACCAAAAGGGGTCAGAAGTCAATGCTTTCCTTTCCTGTTTTTCCTCGTTTCTCTTATGCCTTTCCCTCCCTTATTTTCGCCTTATTTTCATATCCACACACACACACACCCGGTAGGCTTGTATTTTGATGCACTAATAAAATGGTGGGTTGCAATCACCTTTAATGTTTAGAGAATCTTGTGATGTGATTGGTATAAATATGATAAACAAGCTAACAAAGGCATAGGGGCGTGGGTGGATTCTTAGCATCCATACGGACAATATCAAGGCCCGTCGGAAGAAAAAGACAAACGGTTGGCATCTTTAAAGATACGGAATAGTGTAGAATTCTACACTCCAAAGGTATAGAGACAAAGATGCAGGAGGAGATTGCATAAATGTTAAGTGAAATTAATGTCTGTGCTTTAGGGGTGGGAGAAACAAAGGGATTTCCCTTAGATCTACAAAATATATCCTACACTTAACCTTTTGTTGGTTAATTACTTTCAGTGCATTTGTACACGGGGCGCATAGGCAATAAGCAGCTATTCCGTTAACGTAATATTCTCTCCTGAAAGGTCTTTGTTAATATACATTATCTCGGGGTTATGTTGCGCTAGCTTATATTTGTGGAAAACATGTTGGTCATTTTGCAAATTGGAAGTGCATTCTATCCAAAGCGTTGCAGGTTTTTGGAAACGGGGAACCCGGTAAATACAGACACTACCACCACAGGAGGGACAAATAACAGAAATACAGATTAATGATTTGTTTTCTGGTTTTATGCCCCAATGCCAATGTAAGGCTCAAGCAAAAATTAAAATAAAATAAAAAAATCCTTGATGGACTGGAACTCTATTTTATAAGGGGAGGAAATGGTGCCTTAGGTAGGCAGGCAGGCAGAATACTAATACCAGAAATCCAAATTTCAATTCCAAATTCCAGTATAGGTGCCTGAACAATCTTGAACAACTGACTCTCTCTCAGTTGTAGTTTCCTCTTTGTAAATTTGGGGGACGGTGTAGGAAATTGGATAAGAAATCCAATCTTAAAATCCTGACTTCCTAACTAGTCATTTATCTTTCCCTTTGCCATTACATTTGCAAGATATAGCCGTGCATTTAATAAACTTTTCATTTGTAACATGCATTGTAAAATATCTGTAAATTAGAAATACGGAAGGTTCAAATCTCTTTTGTCCGAAGAGTAAAAGCTTGCTTTTGGTAACCTACAACATGTCTTCCATTTCAAAGTAAGGAATCCACCAGCCTGAAAATTGGCTCTTGAATCAGACTGGCATAACATGGTAGAAGTTATTCCTTTCAAATTAGCAAAACCTATTTTTAAACTTAAATAAATCCTGGAGGAAGAGGCTTCTTTATCAGCCTCTTGGGTTTTTTATGTCAAACAAATATACTCAGAAGCCAGGTCTTATTTTTACTATCTCAAGGATGAATAGAGGATCTTTTTACACAGATCTTTATAAAAGGAGAATCCTCCTAGGCACCAAACAAAAAAACAACCACCCCACAATAACCCAGCCCTGTTACGGTTGGCATAGAGAAAGAAAGAAGACGTTTCCCCTGGAATAAAACCTAACCTAGGTTTTTCTTATTCAACCCATGCTCCAAAGTTTGCAATACAGTCAAATGATTTTAAAACGCACACAAAACAATCCGTTTTCTGTCTCAAGGGCAAACTAGATTCTAGGCAATTTGATAACCGAATCAATTATGCAAACAAAACAAAATGTCCATGTTGCGTTTTTTTTTTTTTTTTTGGCATGATTTATTTCAATTCTTCCCCAAGAAGACTACCGGGCCCGATCTATGACAGGAAGCAGAAAGGCAGGAAATTCAAGACATATCATGAAGAGAGTGGTATTTACTGGGGAGGAAATTGAGCACATGTAGGCAGCAAATTCCACTGGCGGTGGAAATAGAGGAAGAGAAGGAGGATTTTTTTTCTTTTAATTTTTTGTAAAAACGAATAGACTTGATCCCATTATGCTGGAAGAGTTTCAGAGCTGAATGTCAGGACTTCTGCTGCAGAAGGAGCAGATTCAAAACTCAGATCGGCAGATGGCGTGGAAGGAAAATTCCTGCTGGAGAGCCAGAGAGACGATATCCCAGCAAGGATTTTCCAGGTGGTTCCAAACTGCGGAAATGTCAACCCTTCGAGGTGGTCCAGACAAAACACCAACCAGGAGTGCTACTATTACCTTTACGGATAGGTTCCCATAGCACAGGGGTCTGTCTGCAACCTTAAACACTCAAAGAGCCATTTGGACCCGTTTCCCACAGAAAAGAAAACACCGGGAGCCACAAAACC
>JANHFT010003022.1:75401-85971 GCA_032467955.1 Pseudoxenodon macrops | reverse complement strand
TTAAGAGTTTTAACAGGACCGGTTCTATGACGTCACCAGCTGCTTGCAACCTACTCTATAGAACCGGGCCAAACCGGGAGTATTTCACCCCTGCTCTGGATGTGTAAATAGTCCTTGACAATTCAGCCCAAAATTTATGTTGCTAAGTGAGACATTTGTTAAGTGAGTTTTGCCCCATTTTACTACCGTTTTTACACAGTTGTTCAGTGAATCACTGCAGTAGTTAAATTAGAATCAGGCTTGTTAAGTGAATCTGGCTTCCCTGTTGACTTTGCTTGTCAGAAGGTCGCAAAAGGAAAACACATGATGAACTCAGGAGTTCAAATATGAGTGAGTGGCCAATCTGCTGAATTTTGATCACCTAACCGTGGGGATGCTGCAGTAGTCATAAGTGTGAAAAATGGTCATAAGTCACTTTCTTTCAATGCCATTGTATCTTCAAACGGTTAGTAAAAGAACTATTGTTAGTCAAGAACTACCTGTAGATGTTGTAATAGCTGTGCTGAGTGTAGATTCCACAACTGTGAATTTTGTTTATCATGTTTTTGGGTATGATTTTAAGGGTTCAAAGACTGTATTTTGTTCTTTTTGTCATTTGTAATTCCTCCAAGCTGTCCAGAGTCAGGCAACCGAGATGGGCCATAACTACATTAATGGAGAGTTTGGGGGCAAAGCATAGATCCAGGGGGAAAGCGGATGAGGTACTTGGAGACAATTCAGCAGAAGAGGCCTTTCCTATATGCCAGAAAGGTAAACTCTCAAAAAAGGAATCTCCTGCCAATCTTAGACAAATTCCTAACACAATAGATCCTCTTGATTTTAAAATCTGGCTTAAAATGAACTGAAATGGATAGCAGTTTCTAGTTCAGCACAGTGCAGTCGTTCTCAGCAGAGTTTTTGTGTAAAACTTTCACCCACCCTATAGAACATTCTTGGTAATTCTGGGGAACATTTTGGTGTTTCTGAGTTTAATATGGTACATTTTTCAGGATTGAGGTGCGTTAGAGGTGACAAACAGCCTGCCTATGTCAATTCCAATCCTAACTGCACTGCCTGCTGCAGTCAATTAAGAAAAAAAACAGATATGAGAGACACAATTAAACACACTTATAAAATTGTGAGGATTGTGTTTTTCCAAATTTTTTTGTAAACAGTTCAAAGTTGTTGTGTGGGTTCTGTCTTTGCTACCACAGGGTATCCAATTTTATACACAGCGCACATCCCTTGTATAATTTTTATTCTGTAGTCATGCTGTTTTTCTCTCTCTGCAACTTTCCCTAGTAAACAATGTAAAGCAGCTTTAAAATATAGATTTTTGTCTGCACCTTTCCCAAATATTGATTTTGTACTCAATCCTTCCCAAATGTATCTTGCATTTTGCATACACAGTTCCAGAAAATTAATGAAAGAAGTCAGGAACATTAACATAAAAACAAATGTATGCCGTATCTCTTTTATACCTTTAATTGCATGTATGGTCAAGTTTGCAAATTAGTTTCAATGCTTTCCAGTTTGAGAGAATGGGTGAAGTGTATTGTGACCACATTTTACTCCTCTCTTTTGGCAACTCTATCCTTAACTCTGGGAAGGCTGGACACTGGTTAGGCAATGAGGAAAAAGCATGCTAGCCCAACCTTGATTTTGTCCAAGCAGAAATACTTCATAGATTCAGAGTGTAGACATTGGTCATGCTCAATATAGGGTCATTAATAGCATGCAAACTCTCTTAAAAACTTGAATTGATATATGATGATGCATCAAGCTAGAAACTAGGAGACTGTGAATTCTAGGCACAAAAACTATCTGGCCAGGCACTCTCATTCAGTTCAATCCACCTCACAGAATTGCTTTTCCAGGGAAAACAGGAAGAGAAACAATATTAGGTATCTTGGCTGTCTTGAGATGGGATAAAAGAACATCTAAAAAAAAAAACCAAAATCTAAAAAAATGAGTTTGGTTTCCAATTGGAAAATGGTTTCAAGAGACACCTCAACCCTCCCCACCTCCGACAGTCTCCTGCTTAAGATAGCTATTCCTTTTCTTCTCTTAGACTGAGAACAGGACTGCAATAGTAAGCTTTCATAGCTAAGAAGAGATTTTCCCTGCTAACTTGGTTACTATAATTTGCAAATGTTTTGTTTCATGAAACAATTGGCACCCAGTTTAAATTATACCTAGATCAATACATATAGACACACACACTCACATATAACTTAAGTGCGTGTCAAGGATCTTAAACTGTTTAAAAGGTAGAACCAGTGACCAAGGTTCTGATATGACAATTATATCCATGGCTTGAACATACAGAGGGTGATGAGGATGGAGATGGTGTAACAAGTTATATTGGAACTAGAAATTCAGAAGATTAGAAATTGAGGCACTCAAAGAAGACTCTCATGAAGGAAGGCAAATATACCGTACGTGTCCCAGGATAATGTTGGGGAGAATACACGGAGAATTGTGAATTCTAGTTCCACTTATGCATGAAAGAAGAAGACTATGTATAAAGAATGGAGCTAGAGAGATGAGCTATTGAGAAATGACTGACTGTAGTGATAAGAAAGGCAATGGGTATTTGTGGCTTCTGCCATCTCTTCTCCATCCCTTTTCAAACGTGTCCTGTTCTTGTATGTAGGAAATCTTCAACTGAGAAAGAAGAAGTCCTATTTTAGGTTGCAAAATGTTCCTGCAATAGTTATAGTAAAAACTCTAATCCTGGATTCTGGTGAAATTCTTTTCTTAGAGAGCTTCCTTTTTCCTGCTGCGTCTCTTTCTTGGGGGGATCTTGTTGACGGGGTCAAGATGACAGTTTTCTTTATGGGCATTTCCATCACTCTGATTCCCTCCTCTCTATCTGAACTCTGGCACAATTTAAGATCTACAAGCTGTAGGTTTTCCACCTATAATCCCAGATGCTAATAAGCCATCTGGGTATTAATCTCATTAATCAAGCACACAATGCACGATGCTAACGATTAGGAAATTGTTAGTGGAATACTGAACAAATAGTGATGAAAGATAGAACAGTCACCTTATCAGGAGAGTAAAATGACCTAGTTTATATAGCCAAGTGTGGGTTTAGAGAGAATCGAATACGTTATGAATTAGACGCCGAGGCTCTCATTCGCTCCTACTGATATTAGTTGCCTAGCATTTCCCTGTTGTTATGATGTTATTATGAATCCTACAATATGATTAATAGAAAAGAACAAACAGTGGCCTCCTGTGAAAGGCACAGCAACATTTCTAAGGGTAGAGCGAGTCTGCAACGTCTGTTCTTCCTCCTCCTCCTCTCCTCATTAAAGGTTCCAGCCTGTACAAAAGAAAGCAGTGTAAGTTCAGAGACCTGCCCTATCTTTTGCCAGCAGGATAAATTGTGTTTAAAGATAATCACCTAAGTACCAATAAGCAGTGCTGCAAAACAGGGGATTTCTTGCAAACCACGTCTGCACTTTATTTCAGGCCCGAGTCACTCTGCTGGGGGTGCAGGGACCCTGCAGATCACATGGCCAATAATCAATCAATCAATCAGAAGAGAGCTGGAAGGGATCTTGGAGGTCTTCTAGTCCAGCCCTCTGCTCAAGCAGGAGATCCTGTACCATTTCAGGTGGCTGTCCAGTCTCTTCTTAAAAACCTCCAGTGATGAAGCACCCACAACTTCTGAAGGCAAACTGTTCTGCTGGTTAATTGTGGTTAATTCCACTGTTAGAAAGTTTCTCCTTTGGAAAATAGGTTGACACCCTATTCTTTGTGGCAGCCTCTCAAACACTGGAATATTGCTCTCATGTCAGTAATCAATAGCTGCAGCAATTTGCAGGGGGGAGGGTTACTTCCTCGAAGATGGTGTGAAACTGTTGTGGATTGCATTGAAGCAAACACTAAGAACATATTCTGGGGTTGATTCAGTTTCACTAGCCCATATAACAATATCCTTGATATTGAACAATATCAGGTTCAATCCAGTCCTATTTCTCTTATTACCATTGGCAGTCTGAACTTAAGAAATAGGGACTGTATTAAGGACCAAATGTGACCTGGTATCAATTTTAATTCACAATAAATCAACCAGTAGTCCTTGATGTGCAATCACAACTGAGTCCAAAATTTCCATTGTAAATGAGACAGTTGTTAAGTGAGTTTTGCCCCATTTTATGACCTTTCTGGCACAGTCCTTAAGCGAATCATTGCAGCTGTTAAATTAGAAACATGGTTGTAAAGTGAATCTGTCCTCCCTGTTGACTTTGCTTGTCAGAAAGTCACAAAAGGTGATCACATGGCTCTGGGACACTGCAACTGCCATAAATATGAATCAGTTGCCAAGCATCCAAAATTTTGACCATGTGGCCATGGGGGATGCTTCAACAGTCGTATGCATGAAAAATGGCCCTAAGTCACTTTTTTCAATGCCGTTGTAATTTCAAATGGTCACTAAATGAATGGCTATAAGTCAAGGACTACCTGTATTTGAACTTGCACTAATTGCCAACTACCTGAACACCCATAGATGACAAGATGTAGATGGAATCCGTGGTCGGTGTCTGACTTTTAGGGGTTGTCTACGTAGCTATTGAACACCTAGGTGTGAAGATTAAAAGAGGGTAAATTCACACCCGTCCTTCTACTCTGTGTTTTGACCGTGAGATGAGTTGCCATGGAAGGACCAATTTTATATCGGTTTTCCAAATAGCATGACGTAACCAAACTTGATTGCGAAAAATACGACTTCGGCAACAGAGTGGTCAAAGCCTGGAATACATTACCTGACTCTGTAGTTTCTTCCCCAAACCCCCAAACCTTTAACCTTAGAGACTGTCAACTGTTGACCTCACCCCATTCCTAAGAAGTCTTTAAGGGGCATGCATAAGCGCACCAGGGTGCCTACCGTCCCTGTCCTAATGTCCCTATGTATTCGTAACCATCTCATGTATGCATAACCATGCTTGTACATCTTATGTATTCACAATCATGTTTATACCTTGTCTGCAATCATATATACGCTTGACAAAATAAAAAAATAAATGAATGAATTAAGTGCATATTTTGAATCTTATCAGCACACCTGCAGGGCAATCAGCCCTTCAGTAAAGGAAGTAATTCTAGCCAGTTTGTGACGAATCTCTTTAAAAAAAAAAAAATGTAGACGAAAAAGCCAGGGTTTTATACATTTTTGGACAAAGCAGTTTTTCTGTAATGGTTTTGACCTCTTTCTTATTAAGAATCCAACCAAGAACACAGATCGTTATCCAAATCAAGCCCACGGGGGCGCGCAAAATAAATATAAACCATTTGCTATGTTGCAGAACATAACTGGCTACAGCCCAGAGAAGAATAGGTTTTGTAGCTATGTGCATTGCTGCCACAAACATCCCTGGTGGATTAATTCATTTTCTTGCCTTGGGCCAAGATGATAAGAAAGGCCACCCAGCCACGCATCATCGTCCAACTGCTGCACATTACCCCGTGTTCAGGGAACAGAAGCCAATGATCTGCTTGGATACAGTTTCAAGCATATGTGTGACGGATTGGAGGTTCATCCGATATGCTCAGAAATGAAACAACCGTTGCCTTTTTTTCTTAACACACTGCACAAAGACTGTTGTGGTCTTTGAAAGGTCAACAAAGGTCTCTGTGTTTTACAGTTCTGGAACTGCATTGCTCAATATATAGGCCTGTGATGGTGAACCTATGGCACGCGTGCCAGAACTGGCACGCAGAGCCATCTCTCCGGGCACACCAGCATATTGCCTGTTGCTCTTCCGGGTTTCAGCCAGCTGGTCTTCGCGTGCATGGTAGCACCAGAAACTGGAAGAGCAACTCCCTGGCACGTATGTGCATGCTGGGAAGCTGAGCTTCTGGTTTCCAGTGTGTGCATGTGTGGCGGTCAGCTGGTCTTCACAAGCGCATGTGCACTGGAAACCGGAAGACCAGGTGACAGGTGCAATGGTGCAATTTAGAAGCAATGGAAGAATGGAAGATGCTGCACAGTTCAAATCTTTAATGAACGATTGCAAAAATATAGAATTCAAATTAGCGAAGTTTTGTACTTTTATAAGTTGGTGCATTCTAAAGAGATTACTACCTATATTTGAAATGAATGTCTCAGAATGATACACAGGTAAACCTGCAATTTGTTTAGCGACTGTTCAAAGTTACAATGGCATTGAAGAAAGTAACTTACAACCAGTCTTTGCACTTATGACGATCAAAATTTGGGTACTTGTAACTGGTATGCATTTATAATGGTTGCAGCCTCTGGGGGTGGGTGGGATTGCCACCTTCCCAACTGGTTTCCAACAAGCAAAGTCAAGGGGGGGAAAGCCAGATTTGATTGTGCAATTCACTTAACAAGTGCATGTAATTCACTTAGCAACTGTGCCAAAAAGTGTGTAAAATCAGGTGCGACTCACTTAACAATCACCTTGCTTTGCAAGGTGAAATTCTGATCCCAATTGTGGTTGTAAGTCGAGCACTATCTATATAAAATCCAACTTCCCATAAGCCTTTCAGAGCAGAAAAATACATTAGTTCTGGCATGCCTCCATATATGATGTTTTACATGATTTCCATTCAAACCCTCTTGGGAATTTGTCTATTTTTTATGCATGGTATATTCTGTGAGGTTCCTTTCAGTTATATTGACGAACAGGAGAAACCATGTAACCTGTTTCATCCTTATTGGAAATCATCAGATGTGGCTTGCCAGATGTTTTTCTATGGGGTTCAAATCCTCTTGCAGGAAATTTAGTTTATGGAATTTCACACTCAATATTCATTAGTTTTAGGAGCTATCGAAGTCCTGGCCCCCAGGAGATGCAGGAAGGAGTATCTAGAACACGGGTGTCCAACCTTTTGGCTTGCTTGGACTGTAATGAGTGAATAGGAATTGTCTTGGGCCACATATATGAAGTATATAATACAGTTAATGTATTAAATAACAAAGTTCCTTTCTGTTTAATATTTTTTACAATCTTGTGGGCCCTATTACTAGATGTCTAGAAATTCTCAGACAGGATTCCACCTTTCCATAAGCTGTTAGAGCAGATGTTAAGGAATATGGGAACTGATACTAAATATGGTGAAAAGCAGCATTCATATGCATTTCTGAGTGTTAAACGTATTTCATACATGCACATTCATAAACCACAAGAAACATATTGTAAAATAGGTGCGTTGGAACTACAGGGTTAAATGAGAACTTTGCCAACTTATTAAATCACTTATAAGCAACTGCGTTCTCTTTGCTGATGATGTAAAACTATTCAACACCACTGACAATGCTGCTACGCTACAAAAAGACCTTGACTATCTGTCAGATGGTCAAACAATTGGCAACTTCAAAGCTCAACCAACAAATGCTCTGTCTTACACATTGGCAAAAAAAAAAGAAAAAAGAGAACACAAAATACAAGCTGGGTGGATACAACCTTGTAGATGACCCTCACTATGTCAAGGACCTTGGAGTACTCACCTCAAACTATCTAAGTGCCAAAGTTCACTGTAACAGCATTGCCAAAAAAGCATTAGAAGTTGTTAACCTAATCTGGCATAGCTTCTTCTCCAGTAATATTGAACTCCAAACTAGGGCAAACAAAACATTTGCTAGATCAATTCTCGAATACAGCTCATCTGTCTAGAACCCACATTGCATATTGGACATTAATACAATTGAACAAGTCCAGAGATATTTCATGAGAAGAGTCCTCCACTCCTCTGCTTGTAACAGAATACCTTTTGCCACCAGACTTGAAATTTTGGGCTTAGACAAGTTAGAACTTCACCGTCTTCAGTCCGACCTAAGTGTAGTATATAAAATTATCTGCTACCATATCCTACCTGTCAATGAATACTTCAGCTTTAACCACAACAATACACGAGCACATAATAGATACAAACTTACGGTAAACCGCGCCAAACTTGATTGCAAAAAATACGACTTCAGTAACAGAGTTGTTAATGCCTGGAATACATTACCTGACACTGTGGTTTCTTCCCCAAACCCGCAAAACTTTAACCTTAAACTGTCTACTGTGAACTTCACCCCATTCCTAAGAGGTCTTTAAGGGGCGTGCATAAGTGCACCAGCGTACCTATGTCCCTGTCCCAATGTTCCCTAACGTACAGTTTTCTCATTGTTGTTGCATGGTCATACTATAATTATCACAACAACCTCCCCAAACATGTGTATCTTTGTGTGTATTGCCTCTAATGGCATAAAATTAAAAAAGTGTTTCCTGCATGTCACAAATGTAGAAGTCTTTCCTAAATGCCTTCTAGACATCTTTATTTTCTCTTCCTCACTCCCCCCATGTCCCTCTATAATTGTACAAAGTTCTGCGCAGACACAAATCTCCCCTCAACTTCTCAACTTTTGACTGGCCTGAAGGTCTATGGAGATTCTCAACCATCCAGGTCATGGCTGGCCTCAAAAAAGGTCTCAGAATTGAAGAAGATTCTTGGATGAGAAGCAAAATGTTTTCAAAGGGGAACCCCACCCCCAATAAAGTCCAGTTGCTTTTTGGAAAAAGTACCTTTGGTCTGAAGCAAAATTGATGGAAATCCTTGGCTGTGTTTTACATTGCAAAATGAAAACCATTGTTTTGGTACCCAAGTCTAAACAAGGAGTAAAATTACACATCTTAGAATATAGAATATCGAATAACAGAGTTGGAAGGGACCTTGGAGGACTTCTAGTCCAACCCCCTGCTTAGGCAGGAAACCCTACAACCATTTCAGACAAATGGTCGAGTGTGAGTCACGTTCCAGATTGGAAGCTGTGATAGCACCCTGCCTGTTCCTGACACCATACTGTGGAGGATGTGGCCTCGCCTTTGATCTGAAGCAGTTGAAGGGGCTGAGTCAACTTCTCATTCCTGGGAAAAGGAAAAACTACTGCTATTGGAGCTCTAAACCCGACTAGAATATATTACATCATTTTTAATAGCTATTGTAGTAATATGCACCTCATATTAATAATTTAACACAGGAATCTGATATGATAGCAGTGATCTAATATTTGAGTGGCTGCCACAAAGAAGGTGTGTGTGTGTGTGTGTGTATCAACCTATTCTCCAAAGCACCTGAAGACAAGACAAGAACCAATGAATGGAAACTAATCAAGGAGAGAAACAGCCTGGAACTGAGGAGAAACTACGTGGCAGTGGGAACACTTAATCAGTGGAATGGCTTGCCTTCAGAAATTGTGGATGCTCCATCACTGGAGGCTTTTAAGAAGAGATTGGACAGCCATTTATCTGAAGTGGTACAGGGTTTCTTGCTTGGGTTGGACTAGAAGACCTCCAAGGTCCTTTCCAACTCTGTTATTCTGTTAAAGAAGAAAGAGAGGGTCCATCATGGTGTCATATGGAAAAAGGCATTGACGAAGCAGCTCAAGTAATTCCCCAACTTCTCTTTATGCAGCTTGGTGCCAACTCCATTCCCAGAGTCTTTTAAGTTTGAGCCAGCGTTGCTCCTTCCCTTCCATTCATCTCAGGAATTGCTATTCATTTTTCACACAATGACAGCCTGGGTTCTTTTATTGTGCAGCGGAGAATGACTTGGGCATTTAGGCATGGGAATATAATGCATTGAAAACATTCAGTTTCCTTAATGCCTCATTAGTCCCCGAGGTGACAGTTCCGGAGCTTGATGCAGTTTCTTCACTGAGCAGAAGAGTTTGAGAGAAATCATGGTTGGATGCAGTGACGTCATTCTCTGGCCCTGATCTTTAAAGGCAGGGCCAAGCTGTTGTCTAGGAACAGCTTCCTTGAGAGAGAGCATCAAGGAAGGACCCAGAAATCTCCCTACCTAGTTTGGTCTTTCATTTCTCCCATTGATATTCCTCAACTCAGTCCTGGAGCAGGTTTGAAAGAGGGGTCAAAGAGGCCATCTACTGTATGTCAAAATTGAACAGCCCTCTCTCAACAGTGGGGGAGGGATACGACATCATCTACCTCCAGTCTACAACAGAGTCTTTCAACTCTGCACATGCAAGGCTCCAAACCCATTTGCATCACTCAGGTGATGCTGATTTCACAGATAAACCTCCAGGTGACCTTAATGACCCGCTAAAAGGATGCAAATGACCAGCTGTCTGCAAGGAGTATAAACCCTTCCATTCCCCACCATCCAGTCAGAGCTGATGAAGCTTCTTGGCTGAGAAGCGAAACGTCTTCCAAGAAAAACCAGAAAGTCCAGTTGCCTGGACCCAGATGACGGAGAATCTCCACAGACATTCCAAGGATCGTTGTAAGTTTAAGAGTGACCTCTTCCCCTACCTACCATCCTGGTAGACAAAGCAAGTTGTACGCTGGCTCTGGGTTCAAGACCAGCAAGCGGCTGATGGAGGAGGATGAGCTGCAGGTAAAACAAAGGCTACCTTTCCCCCTAAAGGTGACTTTGCAGGCAGATGGATCCATTTGCTTTCCTCCCTCCCACCTGCCCACCCCCAAAGCAGAGCCCATGTTTCTATTGCAAGCCCCCACCTCTCCCTTTACAAGGCCTCCATTGTCAGAGATTATCATCTGTAAATGCCACCTATGAAATGGCCAACCTTTTTCCATCTCCCCCCCCA
>JANHFT010003022.1:13783-24155 GCA_032467955.1 Pseudoxenodon macrops | reverse complement strand
TCAGAGAGTTCTTTATGCAGCCATGCTGGTTTCTTTTGAGAGCTATTATTTTTCTTCTTCATTGGTATTGTGCTAGATTGGGCTTTTATAATCTCACTTTTCAAAAATTTCCAAGCTTCTTGAGTTGTTTTCCCCTTGATGATTCTCATCATGGTATCCTTCCCAAACACTCTCTAAGTTTATTGAAATTAGCTCTCTTAAAGTCCAAGACTCTAATTTGACTTTGTTCTACTGCTTGTGTTTGCATAATGTTGAATTCCAATATTGCATGATCACTTGCTCCCAAGGTTCCTGTAGCTTCAACACCTTCTATCGTTTCATCTCTGTTAGTGAGAATTAATATAGCTGATCCCCTTTTTCCCTTCTCTACTTTTTGAGAAACAAAGTTGTCTGCTAGGTTTGTTAGGAACCTGTTGGATCTTCCACTTGGTGCAGTGTTTGTCTCCCAGTTGATGTCAGGGTAGTTAAAATCCCCCATTATTATTATGATGTGCATCCTACATACCTTAGTTAGCTGACCAGCAAAAAGTTCATCTATTTCCTCTGTTTGGTTGTGGGTGCTCCATCCCTGGAAGATTATAAGAGACTGGATAGCCATCTGTCTGAAATGGCATAGGGTCTCCTATTTGAGCAGGAAGTTGGACTAGAAAACCTCCAAGGTCACTTCCAACTCTGATATTCTATGTTGTATATTCTAGAATGTGGTGTAATTTTTTACTCCAACTAATGCCTGTGCTACTATATGTTCAGATTATTATGGTTTTGAGGGATCTTTGGTATTCGTTGAGCTTGGTTGTTTTCTTGCAGTTTCATTAGCCAAACTAGGTAACTTCATCAGTGCAACCAAACTCAGAGAACACCAAGGACCCTTCATTTCAACTGAGATAGAAATATTTCCCCTTATTGGTATTAAGGTTTTTAACCTTATGCATAAGCACACAGATACAGACACACACACACACACACACGCACACACACAGAATGAATCTTCCAAATAGGCAAATCAAGGCATTGTGCAAATGTTTCCTCTTTCCCTTTTTAATGGATGTTTATTGGCAAAATTAAAAATGGAAGAAGGAAATAGTGAAGATTCCAAGATGCTGTCCTTGGAGAAACAGAATGGTATTATTGTTGTTGTTGTTGTTGTTGTTGTTGTTGTTGTTATAATTATAATAAAATTCTTATCTGAAAGGATTCCACATCGTTTTCAAACAGTAAGAACTGAAGAGCTACGGGAATGCTGTCATTGTGAAGAAAGGAATGTATCTTTGCAACCTTTGTTTGAATATGATACACTAATTGGACCTTATTTTCACTGCATCTGAACTGCACTAGATAGAAAATGTGTACCCCAAATGCTTTCAGTGGCTGTAGTTGTCCTGTGTTGTTATTTTCATCCGTGCTTTTCTCCTCTCTGAACCCTCTTCTAAGATTCCCCACCACCCATTGTCCCAGGTATGGAAGTGGGACTACTGAATAATCTTGCAAAAACAATGTATGAAAAACATCCTGTCTTTATTACTTCTACAAAGAACTCAAGGCAATGAGCATATCAATCTCTCCTTCCTCCTCCTATTTTCCCTACAACAACAAGAACTCTTAAGGTGAGATGGACTGAGAAAGAATGACTGGCCCAAGCCAGCTGGCTTTCATGCCTAAGGCAAGACTAGAAGTCACAGTCTCCTAGTTGCTAGCCTGGTGCCTTAAAGCACTAGACCAAATTGTATGCTCTGCTCTGCTTGCCCACTTTGCTTGCATGATGATATGCCAGCAAAAATGGGTCTGACTATGTCCTTATTTATCTCAATAACACTTCTTCTCCCATCTCTTCTGTATCAAGGAAAATCACATTTAATTTTAGCTAAGTCCTTATCCACTTCTCTCTCTTTCCCAAAGACGCATGCAAATTATGTGGTTTCGTGTTTCATGTATGTACATTCATATTTCTGATCTCTTGGTTAGGACTAATTAATTTGCTACAGTGGCGTATCTCCTTCCCTCCCCCCATCTTCACAATGTCATTGGGAATTTATTAAAAAACATTATGTATAATAGCCTTTCTACTAGCAATGTCTTTCCAGCCTTGATAGAAGGGCAGTGCTATTAATAAATTAATAAAAGAGCATGTGCATCATCTCCATTAGTTTTCATTTTAAATCCAGGTGTACTTTTTGTTCTTAATAGAAACAACCCTGTTAATTTTTAAAAAAATGTAAATTTGAATCAAAGGAGCTTTTAACGCTCTGGAATTATTGTAGCATGAAATTTCTTTCTGTACTTTTCCTTTCCTGTTGTTGGTAACAAAAAGTATTTATATGGCCATTACATGGCCAGCCTGACTTCGATGCCAAATTCAGAAGTTTTTGAAAAATGAAGAGACTAGGTGTGGTTTTTGGTCTCAGTTTGAACGCAACCTATCTAGCCCTGGAAAAAGCAGGAAATCTATTAGACAGACATCTCTGTGCCTCATGGAAAACCAGCCTAAGAAACAGCAGGCCAGGCATAACATACCAGCTGGGGAAATCCCTGAAAGTACAGTAGGGATACCAAGAAATAATGACATTTTTGGATTTCAAAAGGTTCAGTTTTGAAACTTTGATGTAGGGTAAAGATGACAATGCTCAAGGCAAGAATATCAACATCATTATCCCTAATCCAACAACTGTCCTGGAAAATTATCAGGGGGAAAAAAAAGATGTGGCATATTGGGAATCAGAGAATACAAACAGATGAGATGAAGAAAATGAAGAAGTAGAAGGTGAAGCGAAGTGATAGAGGATTCCCATCTGAATTTCTCTGAGCGTCTGGAAAGCTTCAAATATTCTTAACATACAACCTATTTTAAACACTTCTTTGAAAAGGTTGTTGAAAGTGGGGGGGGCTATAAATATCCTGCATTATAAATAAAGAGTTAGATATTATGGGGATGATTCATTGGTTAGTCAACTTCTATCTGATTCCTGTATATCTGTATTGAGTACAGAAGATGACCTTGACAGAAATATGTAACAACTGTTGGCTAGAAAAAAGGAACGGAAATTTTTTTTTAAAAATCCAGAACAATAAGAAAGCATTTGGAAGCAACTTAGGCAGATTCCACCCTAATTCAGGTAGTATAGCAGAATCAGACTTGCAAGATTCTGTGACTATAGCTGGCCTCAATAAAAGGAGTTTAAGCCTTAAGAGTTGATTTCTTAGTTGCATTGACAATATTCGTGTATCAGTGGTGAAATCCTACTGATACACCCCAATTTTGGTGAACCGGTAGCAGCTGTGGATGGTGATTTGGAGAACCGGTAGCGCAGGCAGTACGAGGCTCCGCCCACCTGCCTGAACACTGTAGCTTCCGGGTGTTTATATCCTCTGCGTATGCGCAAAGCCTGGCAGTGCACGGCGAATGGGCTTCCAAACCGGTAGGGAAGGTAAGTACATTTCACCACTGTCGTGGTGATGTAGCAAAGATGAAATATGCGTCCCCGGGAACTAGGTCGTGTGCAAAATCACCACCATCGTCCATCGGTGGAAAAATGGTGTTCCATGAAATCAGTCGCTGGTGCCAAAAAAAGTTGGGGACCTCTGCTTTAAGGGAAAAATCCTTTTGCCAATGGTAATAGAAACTTACAGCTGCTTTAGGAGAAAAAGTAATTTGGGAAAATATATGGGATCAGTCAATAGAGAAGAAAGTGATATCTCACCATCTAGAGGTCATTCTACGTAGTTGAGGATGCTCTTATTTTATAAGAGTGGACTATATTTTTGAAAGAGTTGCACAATTGCTGGATCTGGTCCTGCAGAAATAGAATCTCTTGATAACCCCTAGTTCAGGGCTATCAAACTGTGAGCCCACGGGCTGGATGTGTCACACACTGGCCATGCCCACACCCAGTTTAGTGAAGGGAGAAAAAGTCCCGATATGTCATGTGACACAGCTGTGACGACATGAGTTTGACCCCCCCCTGCCCTAGTTGATGCTGCTAACAGGAGTTTGGTGCTCTCTCAGCTTGTTTTCTTGCAGATGTTTCATTATCCAACTAGGTAACATCATCAGTGCTAGAGTTCAACTCTGAGCTATAGATGTGCTCTTTTACAAAAGCTAAAAAGCAGGGGTGAAATCCAGCAGGTTCTGGAGAACAGGTAGCGGAAAGTTTGAGTAGTTCGGAGAACCGGCAAATACCACTTCTGCTTGGCCCTAGAGTGGGGTGGGAATGAAGATTTTGCAGTATCCTTCCCCTGCCATGCCCACCAAGCTACACCACGCCCACCAAGCCATGCCACAGAACCAGTAGTAAAAAAAGTGGACAGTTCCCACATTGCTCAAGTCTATTTCCATGGATAGTTGCTTACTGCTTATGGTTCCCCAACTGGACTGTGTAAATTATTGAAATAATTTATTTCTAATTCTTGATTGTTCAGCAGCAAAAGGAACGGCTGAGACAAACCGCATAGTTACTACATTTTATGCTATAATAAAATATGTATTTCACAGTATTTTGTTGTTGTTGCATATCATAAGCAAAAGTTGGGTAGAACTATGTTTTCAGAACCAACCAGCAAACCTGCCTATAATTATACTGATTGGGGATGCAAAAAGATTTGTAACCAGATGGCAGAACAAAATAAACTTTATGTGACTCACCACTTGTTGTAAAAGAGGTTTATGGTTAAATTTACAGCCATTACAGTTGATTATTCTTTTGATGATGTTACCTAGTTTGGGTAATGTCTGCAAGAAAATAACCAAGTTCAGAAAATACCAAGGTCCCTTCAAAACCTATTTTGCTAAGGATTGAAGGAAACTTACTTGGGGATATCATACTTATCACTCCAAAGATTTTAATAGTTGAAAAGCAATTAACAAGGAATTTCCAAAAGAGAATAGAAAGGGACGTGTGTGAATCCACTATCCATAAAGGCACAGACTGCAGTTTGAATGAAGATGGTTTTTGTTAGATCGCACAGAAAGAAGGAACGAGACGCAGGAACAGTCAGGTACCTGTATTGGATCCTTAGTGGAGGCAATACGAACTGCCGGCAGGCTGCAGGAAAGCCGCTTATAAGGCTTTACCGATAGCTTGCCGACCACTGACAGTGGTTTAATTTTCCCGCCGCTAGTTCAGCCAATCAGCGGCAGGTATGCTAATTCATTCCCGTACATGAGGACGTAACACCCCTTCCCTCTTAGTTCGTGGAATGTCCAATCCACAGCTGACATGGGTCACGTAGTCCTGTAACTACGCTGGCTGACGTACAGTTCTACTGGGCGGGTCAGTCTATGGCACGGTGTTGAATGGAATAGTCACACCCCTTGTTTCTGCAGCCTCTGCCAATGGAAATATCTGGAACCGGCTGCTAGGCGCCACGCTGAAGATTCTCCTGGTTCATGCTCCGGACTCTGATGGCATCACTGGCTCCCAGTGTCCCATGGTAGGCTCTCGCGATCACCTGTCGGGTTTGAGATGTCTTCTCTGGTTAAGGCCTGGTTGTTGTCATCGCTGTCCACTGTCATTTCTCGCCTCAGATTGACGGACCCGGACTCTGGAACTTGGCTCCGGAGCTGGTCAATGTGGTGGTGGCATATTCAGTCGTCATCGAGCTTCACCTGATAAGACTTGGGCCCGGTGACAGCGATGATGATAGCTTTTGACCCACTTGGGGTCCCCGTGTAATTCAGGGTGGAGACTCCTTGGCTAGCGCTCTGGTCATTCTGCTCGACTCCAGGGGCATCTCTGAGTGGTAATTTGGGTTCAAACGGTCTAGTTGAGACTTCGGTTTTTGGCCCATCAACATCTAAGCTGGGCTACGGTTGGTGGCTGCGCAGGGTGTGATGGCATTTCCACCAGTAGCTGCTGATACGCCTGGGAGAGATACAGTTTTGTGAAGATTGTCCCCTTTCCCTGTGAGTGCAGTAAGTGTTGCACCACGGGCACTGGGTATGCGTTTGGCTGGAGTGCTTTATTTATGGTGCCGTTATAGTCGGCACACACCCTTATTGAGCCATCTGGTTTCATGGGGGTGATGATGGGGGTCTCCCATTTGGCATGTTGACTGGCTCTTGAGTTTGTTATTGGCTGATTAACTTGTCCAGCTGTTCGTTCACCTTTGGCCTTAGTGCGAACGGGACCCGTCGGGGTTTGAGTCTAATAGGGGTGACACTGGGGTCTAGGTTAAACGATATGGGTTTCCCCTGGCATTTACCTAGATTCCCGTCGAAGACATCCGGAAATTCCTCCAGGAGCCAGTCCAATTCGTCTCCCTTGAGTTGGTTCAGGCCAGTGACGCCTATTCCGAGGGGCTTGAGCCATTCTATGCCTAGCAGGGTTGGTCTGTTCCCTTCGACAACAGTCAGTAGTAGGCGGCCTGTGAATCCCTTGAAGCTTAGGTGTACTTCTGCTCGTCCTAGCACTCGAATGGGGTTGCCTTGAAAGTCGTTTAGGTTCATATATTATGGCTTTAGTTGGCGCTTGGTGATGCTGGGTAGGGCTTTCGAGAGGTTGTCCCAGGACATAATGGTAAAAATGGAGCTGGTGTCAATCTCCATGTGGCAGGGTCTTCCCTCATTGGACACGGTCACATGGAATTTTCCAGCCTGGCCTCCATCCGAGTGCCCCACAGTCGTGTTGTAGATCTCCCGGCTGTCCTGGCATGGATAGTCATCTCTGCATCTCTCTCTAAGGTCCCCTTGTCAGTTCTGGCCCTGCCTGCCTGGGCCCCTTTGTTGTCTGGGTTGATATCAGTTGGACTAGTGAGTGCTTGGGAGGGTGGCTTGGCACGCTTCTGCGATGTGCCCACGTTTCTGGCATCTGTGGCAGATGGTGTCCTTAAAGTTGCAGAACACTTGGGAATGGCTCCCTAGGCATCCCGAACAATGGGTCTACCTATTATCATAGTCTCTGGGACATACCCATCAGCTGGGATGTACTCTGTGGACCCCCTCATTCTCCTCGTCGGATTTGGGAACCTCTGTTGTCCAATCTGGTTCCTGATGGGTGCGGTGGACGGAGGATGATTTGCGGACATCTGCGGCAGAATTGTCCGATGCTTCGGCAGCCTGAGCTTCCTCCACGACATCCTTGAAGGTTGCTCCTCGCTGGATCAGTAGTTTCTTTTGCAAATTGAGGTCCTGCATGCCCAAGATTATGCGGTCCTTCATCATTTCCTCCGGGTTAATAAACTTGCATCTGGTGGCGATCTCCTGGAGGTGGGCAACGAAGTCTTTTATGGTCTCCCCCTCTTGCTGACGCTGATGGTAGAACTCATTTCTGCTCAACATCGGGGTCTCTGTCAGTGCGTAATGGTCACTCAGGCTGTTTTGCAGGGTGACCCATGAGATGGATTCGACGTCTGCTGGTAACACCAGCGTCTTGGCCATCTTGTAAATTTTCGGGCTGCAGCATGTTAGGAAGAGAGCCCTCTTCCTGTTGTCTGGGAGATCCTGGAAGTTATTTGCTTCCATAAACATACGGAAGCGTCCCATATAAGTGTGCCATTCTTCGGTGGCTGGATCGAAAGTCGACGGGGCTGGTGAAGTGTTGCCTGCCATTCTCTGGGTTGGTCAGAGCAGTTGGATGCTTCTAAGATGTCCGCCGATGCCACGAGGTGCCTTTGTCCTGTTGTCCTTCTACTGGGATCCCACCTTCGTCGCCAGTGTTAGATTGCGCAGAAAGAAGGAACGAGACATAGGAACAATCAGCTACCTTTATTGGATCCTTAGTGGAGGCAATACGAACTGCTGGCAGGCTGCAAGGAAGCGTCTTATAAAGGCTTTGCCGATAGCCTGCTGACCACTGACAGTGGTTTAATTTTCCCGCTGCTAGTTCAGCCAATTAGCCATGGATATGCTAATTTACTCCCTTATCAGCTTTCCCTTATCTCCCAATACTTGTGAGGAACAACTGTGTATTTACAAGGAATAGCAGTAGCAATAGCACTTAGACTTATATACTGCTTCATAGTGCTTTTACTTCCCTCTCTAAGTGGTTTACAGAATCAGCATATTGCCCCCAACAATCTGGGTCCTCATTTTCACAATCTCAGAAGGATGGAAGGCTAGGTCAACCTTGAGCCACTGAGACTCGAACTGCTAAACTTCTAGCAGTCAGCAAAATTAGCTTGCAATACTGCATTCTAACCAGTGTGCCACCACCGCTCAATAATTGCCTGGAACATTTGTGGACAATCTCAGGTGCTCTCCTTATCTGGAGAGGACAGACTATAGTCTGCTCGTGGCTCTTCATTCCACCACAGATGGAGCCATCTTTAGTTCACTATTTCTTCCTCGGAAGTGGGAGCCATATGTTTAAGATTGCAGGGTTTTTAGTATTAAATATAAAATCTGAAACTTACATCTTTTAATTTATGGATTTATCAGTTGACATGGACATGGGCTATACAAATCAACTTTGATTGTACATATTGTACCTATTGCGCTCCTTATTTAGCTGGTTTTGTAACTATGGGTGCCTCTGATTTTTACCTTGGACTATTGTCCATTTCATGGAGGTAAAATTGAAAGGTTTGTTTGTTGTGGGAAGATCTTAATCTATATTTGAAAAGAAAAGAGGGGATTCAGTTAGTGAGATGTAGTGGATAAGATGTTGGGATAGGAGTGGGGAGACATGTTTTAATACACCCTCAAACATGGAAATTCACTGGGTAACTTCAGGTTCACTCTGTCAGTTCTGTCTATCTCTTGATTTTGTTATGGGGGGAAATAATTGGGAAGATAAGTGTTATAGCCTGCCTGAGAGAAAGTCAGGATAAAAAACAAAACAATAAATAAAATTAGTGAGATGGGGAGGTTCCTCTGGAGGTAGAGAGAAGGGAAATACTGAGGGACCACTTGTGTGTTGGATAAATATGGCAGATTCATGTGTAATGTCAATACGATTGATTTCAGTCATGCCTGGGGAAGAGGCCTTACCAAGTGGCAAGATACGTTGAGTAATTTATGGAATTCTGGAGGACTCCTCCAGCCATAGAAAGCAAATAAATGAATTGGATCCACACTTTCTGACTTGCAAATGAGCCTTAACACCAGAATTGAGTATGAGAAGCATACACAGATTGAGAACGGTGGGAGCTATGGATGCTGGTCAGCCTATCAAATTCTTAGCTCATCAAGGTAACAGTGGTTGAGTGTCAGACAGTCCTAATACCTAAATGCTGGCTAATGATATAGGATGGTAAATTAAGTTCTAAATCTTTACAGATATCCTGAAATCTGCCCGGCTTTCTGTCATGATTCACAACATACCACCTCTAGGGAATGAATGTTGGTTGATTTGGGATCCAACCATTTTGAAACTCTTCTTCTCAGCCTCTTTTAACCAGCCTCAACTGGGAACAATTCAGCAGTCCAAAGGGCTGGGGTTCTAAGCACTTTCTTTTCCTGTGCTCCACTGTGATAATGAGAGGAAACAATTAAAAATAATGTCCCTTTTATTACAAGTGAGTCTGCAGCCTTTCAGCATATTGATTCCAGCAAGACTTGGAGAGACATCCTGCAGACCAATAAAAAATAAATAAATCCTTAAATATAAGCTCTGAAAGTTAATTCAAGTGGAGTCAAAGTTTTCTGCCAAAAATGGAACTTTTCTTTGTGCAAATGCTTGTTGAATCCTTCAGACAAGATGAATAATGTCACAACTCGGGTTACTTCTGGAAATTATCACTAGTTAATTTGTCACTCTGGGCCTGTTTAAGGATGCCAATAATATGCTGCGCTATTGGGGCCATTTAGATTACAGAAGAGGAAAAAAATGCCTATGCTGACACTGAATTTAATTCATACATTGATTGATTGATTTCTTAAATAGATTTCTAAGCTGCCTGATCAACATGAGACTCTGGGTAGCTGTACAATATGCATAATGATGATTAATAAAAAGCAAAACAAAAGCAAAACCCACAAACCTGTGCACATGAGCAAAGTCTAACAGGCAACAATCACTACATAACAATGGGCTCAATTAAAATGTAGGCTCAGCACTCCAGAGAAGAAACAGGTCTCTAACTCATTATGAAAAGGCAAAAAGACAGGGCCATCTGAATTTGAAGATACATGGTATTGGTCAGAGGTGGGTTCTAAGTTACCTTGCCCCCGGTTCACTTCCTCCCGTGCCTGCGTGGGTGCACTGCATGGGCGCACATTCTTTGCACGCGCATGCATGTCCAGTGCAAAAAAATTCAACCTCCCCCAAAAAGGCAGAAAACAAGATGGCAATGCATGTGCAGTGCCAGAAAGTTGGCTTCTGCGCATGTGCAGAAGAGAAAAACCCAGAAAAAATTCACAAAATTTTTTCCCCAAAAAAACAAATTCCCAAAAAAAGATGGTGGCGTCCACGAACAGGACCAGTTCCGTGATGTCACCAGC
>JANHFT010003021.1:34017-49851 GCA_032467955.1 Pseudoxenodon macrops | reverse complement strand
AATAAATAAATAAATAAATAAATAAATAAATAAATAAATAAATAAATAAATAAATAAATAAATAAACAAACAAACAATGTTACTTTAAGGTAAGAAATCAAGATTATTATTTTTTACATGACTAAATATTAAGGATTAAAAAGTATCATTCATTTGTAACACCCACACACCACAAGGCAGATATGAGATATTCCTTTGGGTCAAGAGTCACAACTTTATTAATAACTATGACCATTTGTATTAGTGTCTGCACATTGCTGCTTCTTTCATCAATTGATAAAATCAGTATTGTAATGCCACATCACAAGTTCTTCTGGTTTTGGATATCTGGGCAAATTCTTCATATTTAGTCATATAAATCACAGTTCTTGTACAAAAGAGTCTGACTTGCATCACCCTGAGACAACACTGTTTCAGCAGGCTGAAAGCATTTGCCCAAATCCCCATGAGAGCAGATGCTACAACAGTAATTGGACTCATTCGAAACAGAGATGAATCTGCATAGAGACGGGAAGTTGAATAACTGGCCCTGTGGTACAGCTGGAAAAATCTAGAACTGAACACACTTAAAACTGTAGAGATGAAAGTGGATTTTAGGAAGAATCTTTCTTTTTCCTACCACCTCTTACAATAGTAGACAACAGAGTATCAGCAGTAGAAACAAAGTTTCTGGGTGCTATAATCTTCCAAGATTTGAAATGGACATCAAACATTAGAACCGCTATTAAAAAGGCACACAAAGAATGTTCTTCCTGCATCAACTCAGCAAGTTCAGACTGATCCAGGAGCTGTTGATACATTTCTACAGAGGAATTATTGAGTCTACCATTTCTAGTTCTATAATTGTCTGATTTGGTACAGGAACCAAACAGGATGGTATAAACTTTAAGAGATTGTTAGGACTGTCCATGGAGGACCTGTATATGCATGGGTCAGAAAAGGGGTGAGAAAATATCTACAGACCCCTCATATCCTGAACATAAATTGTTTCAATTCCTTCTCTTGGATTCCCACTACAGGGTGTTGCATGTCGAAACAACTAGACAGATACAGAGTTTTTCCCTTCATACCATCAGTCTGCTGAACACCTAATTTCCATAGTACTGTCTTATGTCTAAGGATAGTTAACCATGTAGAATGACTGTATTAATATTACCCTTCTCATATTTTCTACTACCTTCTCTTATTGGTATAATTATTATGATTGTATTACTTTATTGATTGTATATGCAAACAACATGAGCTGAGAGCTTATGCACCGGATAGAAATTCCTTGTGTATCCAATCATACTTTGCCAATAAATCTAATCTATTCTATTCCCAGTTTTTAATGGTTTAAATGTTTTTGTGGTTATGAGCATTATTGTTATTTTTTATTATTTTGTGTTTAGTATGAGTCATCCAGAGTCACATATGGGAAATGGGCAACTGTTTAAATTGAATGAATGAATGAATGAGAGCTGTTTTATCTCTCCAGACTAATCAATAGGTTTACAATGATTAATAAGATGAACCAGTGTGCATGTGACATTCTACAAATATCTCCAACCCAGAATATATTATGACTGAGAATTGGATAAATTGTGGACTTTTATATAGCTATTCTGTATTTATCTTAAGAGAGCAATTTATTAGACCCACGATTGTAATTATTTCACGAATCATGAAAAATCATGAAGAGCCAGTTTGGTGTAGTGTTAAACTGCTGGCCTAGAAACACACAGGACATTGGGAGACTGTCAGTCCTACCTCAGATGGCCCTCTAGGAAAGAAAGATGCTTGACTCCATAAGAAGGTTACAAAGCTCTTTCACTAGACACAATTGGATGCAGCAAAAGCAAGGCTAGATCTGAAGAAACCCACACAGATTGCTACATTGTTCCAAATCCTTAGCTCTCTCCTCTTTGACCAGTTTGTTAGTGTCAATAGGATGGCAGCTTGATGTTTTGAGAACTGGACACTTTGAAAATCAGTTAATATTCCATTCCCATGGGCTGGATAAAATTGGTTCACACCTTTGCTTCCTTTCTGCACTGGTCTTCCCCACTTTCTTCCTTTACCACAGGCCCCCTTTCCCCTTCCCTCCCAGGATTGTGCAGGCTGCAGCACAAGTGATAGGGAGGGCAGCCTGACAGTGAGCTCCTAGTCTTGCTTTCGTCATAAAAGCCACCTGGATGATCTTGGGCCAGTCACCTCAGCCCAGCCCACTTCATTGGTTTGTTGTGGAAAAAATAGGAGAAAGAAAAAGTATTATGTGTGTTTTCTGCCTTCCCCTCAATTACCGAAGTAGGGAAGGCACAATAAAAATCAAATAAATGAATAAATAAAATTGTAAAAGCATGATATAATATTATGTTAGGATAAGCAAATCCTCACCATAGATTTACTGGTAATATAAACTGGGCTGAATATTTAGTTTCCTTTACATAAAGTAAATTACTATAAAGTAATCTAGTATAGTTGACTAGGAACACCATTCATCTATCAAGGTGTTCATTTTGTTGTTGTTAAAATTATTTGACAAAAATGACACATTCTAATAACATAGTCTGACAAGCTGTATATACATAGTAATGCTGACTGAACGCCATGATATTTCAAGTTGTTTTTAATTATCAGTGCTATAGTCAGCAAAAACAATGTAGGGCATCCAGCATATTCTCACACATAAAAGCGACAAAGCATGAAAGTTTAGCTGCTAAACAATTCTTGCAAATCTTTTAGTAAAGAAGTTTGAGGGGGAGGACATTTCTGAAGATTGCTAGGTGACTTCTTATCTAGGCTCCAGGCTCATTTTCCTTTTCCTTCTTATGTCATCCTGGAGAGAAAAAATCACTTTAATATTTGCTGCCACTACTTTTAGCCTCAGGAAAGAAAGAAAGAAAAAACTATGTTTATATTTTCTAACCCTAAGCTCTATTTCATTGGTTATAGAACAGGGATGCCACAAAAAAAGTTCAATATAAGATAATTGTATTTGTAACAAAATAGAAAATTCAAATGATGGTTGTGTATATTTATTTAATTTTCTTATAAAATTTTATGTCGGAGTTTAGAAAATGTGTGGGTTAATTAGACTTCTCCAGCTGAAGAAGGTACCAATTTCCTTTCTTTAACTCACTATGTTTTTCCCCACCAATTTATTTCTCAGAGATTGTTTCCTTCTACTCTGTATTCACACACAAAAGGTATCATTTTTGCTGAGTGAAAAGATATTATATTTTGGTGTAATAGATGTCCATTTTACAGAAATGACAGTGTAAGCATGTAGGACCGGCTTTATTTATTTATTTGTTCAATTCATACAAACGTTCATCTCAACTGTATGATCCTGGGAAACTTATAATTTAAATTTTGCAAAAACACTCAAACAATATTTTAAAAAGTATAAAAACAATTCAATTAAATTAACAAAATCCATGCCAGGGTATAAAAATAATCTACCTTTAGCATAATTACAGTATGGGTTTCATTGTTCCTCTAAATCTTGATGCCTGGGGTACAGTCACATCTTTATGGTCTTATTGAAGGTCAGAAGGATTGGTGCAAAAATGACATCCAAGGAATGATATTCCATATAATGGTTGCCACAACAGAAAAGGGTCTCTTTCTGAGTCCCGCCAGATGACATTTCTTAGAGGATGGTATATTGTGTCTTTCCTGACAGTCCTAGCGGGAAAGACAGATATAACTGACCAGAGGCAGTCTCTTGTGTTACCCAGTGGTGTGGCATAAAGGTTTTAATAAGTCATCACCAGCATCTTGAATCGAACCTGGAAGCATATTGACAACCAGTGTAGTTTACAGATCAAAAATGTAATATGTGCCTCATGCTGGACACCCATAATTGCCTGTGCAGCTGTACTGTAAATCAATGAAAGATTCTGTTTGAGGACAGCTCCATTTAGAACACATCCCAATAGTCCATACTGGAATTGACCAAGGCATGAGTGACTGTGAGAAGACCCTCCCAATCCAGGAACAGGGAAAATAGGCACACAACACAAAGGCCCTTCTGACAAAAGCTGCCACCTTTGCTCTTTGAATGGGAACTATGAGTCCAGGAGGATTCCCAAATTGCATGTAGGTTTAGGGTAGTACAATTTGTTTTGTAGTCCAGATCTTGCTGGGGTTGAGCTGAAACCTTTGTTCTCCATGCAGATCCCCACACCTCCAAACACTAAAATAGGACCTGCGTTATTTAATCAGCCCATGGCTGAGATATAAAGCCATTCATTATCCATGCCAAAGGATAACCTCACCCAACGACATCATGTAAATATTAAACAGGAGGAAGTATTGTTCAAGACACTGAAAGAGTGCAGGTCCCATTTCCTCAATCAATACTGACTGGAATCACCCATGGGGGAACACAGTGCTGTTTACTCTCAGCCCCTGAAGTCAATCATAAGTATACCATTGTCATAGAGACCAGGGATAGAGGCATTATGCCCATTTTGTTCCCATAACAGGGATCCAATATAATTTCAGTTCCATACTTGGGCCTGAAACCAGCCTGAAAATAGTACAAATAATCTGCTTTATCTACTCTGAAACTTGCAGGACTATCTTGGAAACAACCTTCCCTAAAAAGAGACCACAACTTCTTTAACAACAGAAGAACAATATCTTTTCTCAAGGAAGAATTTATCACTGCCAAAAGTGAACCACACTGTGCCTATCAACAGGTCTAAACTCTTCCAAGTTAACTGAACAGCACAGTAGTTATTGCCACAGAACCTGTCTCAAGGCTGAAATCCAATTGAAATTCAAGAAATTTTGACTGACTGATTCCCTACAAATTATATTGAGTGATCTTTCAAGTAACTTCTGAGCCTTCACTACCCAAGACCACCATAGTCATCTTAAACAAGACCACCAGATGCAACAAGGGCAGAAAAATACAAATGAAAAACTCACAGTCTTCTAGTTTCTAACCTGGTGCCTTAAGCTACTACAACAAACTTACTACATCACAGTGGTATTATTTTCCATTAAAGCCAAAATAAATGTACTAGTAAAGCCAATGAAAGAGAAAGAAGAAAAGGATCTGAGGAAAGCAAACAAAAAGAAAAATGTGAAAAAAAGGAAGTCAGATGAATTTTGAAGGAATTACAGAATAGGATATTTTCTCAATAGAAAATTTGACTTGAACATTTTATTAATCCAACTGTGGCCAAGATTTAATTAAAATTGTATCTGCCTATTTAATATTCTTATATTAATTATTTGACCGAGTTCTTAGAATTTTTGTGAATAAATATTTTTGGATAGTAAAAATAATAATTTTTAACTTAATTTAACAAACAGTAATAGAATTTTACAATCTTACTTCTAAAGCTAATCAAAATATTTATTGATAGAAAAGAGATGTCAAGCAAATTTTCCATTGTATTTCAAATAAAATATGCTTCTGATCATAAATAATGAGAGTCATATTTATGGTAGGTTTAAAAACAAAATATGTACGTGGTTGTTGATTGTGCCTAGTACTCTGTAATAGAGACAGGCACAATTAGATCCATGATCAAAGAGATCTTGTAATCAAATTGGGTCCTTGCTGTTTCCATAGATAACATTGTTTAAAGTCTCCTTTCTTTTAAAAGCAAAACAAAATAAAACAAGTAAATCTTTTACCACTGGCTGATTCTGTATGTATCACTTGTGTGCATGCTAGAAAGATCTTATGGTCTAATAGGGGAAAGAGAAGAAATCTTGAATTAAAAAGTGTGCTTAGAATACAGCATGACCATATTGAAGTTATTTTGAAGTGCTTAACCTTGACTGTACCTTTACACAAAATAGTACTTTTTGAGATAATTAATTTCTTGTCCATTATAGCATATTTTCAGAAATATATTTTCACTCGTTTACCTTTAAACTGAAATCTCTTAGCCCATAAAAGATTCATACCTTTTCCCTATATAAAAGAGATTTCCACAAACGGGGAAAAAATGTTTCCATTGACTTACAAAGGAAAGGTCACCAAAAAGATAAGGAAGAAAAATCATTCTGGTTATATTATATTTTCATATAACCTATGTTGGTCATGTATTAACATTAGCAGCTGTTGCTTTTTAAATACAGAGAGAAAAACCATTGCAAGATTTGTTAAAGTGTTTCATGAAATTTAATTATCTGTGGTTTATGCATTTAGATTTTATCAACCGTTACTAAATTAACTTTATCTCTATATAAAGTCTGTCACTAGCTAAAAGTATGTGTGCAATTTGTAGAGACAGAACAAACGTCTTGACTCTGACACATTTTCATAATGGTAATATTTGTTTATTCAGTTTATGAATGAATTTGTGAAATGAATGATGCACTTCTCATTGTAAGAATCTTACACTGTTACTGACATAACTGTTGTTTTTGGTATTTGATGATGATAAGGACAAATTAATCACTGTGCTGTATTTCAAGTGGCTCAGTTTAAGATGCCATTTCGCAGCTTATGGGTAGTCGTCAATTTATAACCAGTCACTTAGTGACAATTCAGTTATATCCAAAACTACTGTAGAAGTTCTGATATCACCCTCAACTGTCATGTGACTGCATTTTGGGCAGTCAGTAACTGGCCCACATAAGACTATTTGCAGTGGCCTATAGTCATGTGATCATGATTTACAACGGTTTTGCCAGAAACCAGTAGTCTGGGAGAGGGGAGGTTGGTTTCCAGCAAAAGCCAGAACATCGCAAACAATGTGTTCACTCAATGCCTGCAGCATTTGCTTAACAACTGCTGTGAAAAAGGTAATAAAATCCAGTCATGTGGTGACCTGTTTTACGAGTAACATGATTTATTATTTTAATTGTCAGACTCAATTACACTCATAACTGGAGGACTACCTATAATTACATTGCATGTAAGATTTAGTACTACTTGCACACCAGTTTCTGATCTTTTCCTACACTAACTTTCTGAGATATAATTAGTATACTAGAGCTTGTGAAAAGATACTTCAAACTAGCAAAAGAGATAATAAAAATATAATTAGATACAAAGTTTCCAGTGTCTGTTCTCTACTACTTGTACCTTAATAGGATCAAATAAACCCATTGCACCTGAATTCCCTATACCCTTTTCACAATCTGTTAATAGAATAGTTTTCAAACTTTTTCAAACTTTTAATACTCTCCCAAATTTCCAATGCAATTTGTATTAAGTCATTGTTCTCCAATTCTATACTTTATTCTGAAGAAGTACAATCCCGAAGGCACCCTGTGATTTTTAAAATATTTCATGGTTGGGAGTCATACTAATTTATGTGACAGTTTGTTGACATATGAGCAACTATATGTTTGGAAATGTAAATGCTCTTAATCTTTTAAAAAATGTTAACATTATAGCCATCATAAAATTTTCCAGCATTATTAATTGATCAAAGTTTATTACTTTTCTTTCAGCTGAGATACTGAGTTTTCTGGGTGATTGTCTTGCCATATCCTAGGGCCCTATAATTCATGACAACTCAAATGGTAACTGAAAGACATAACATGTCTGCCTGTCTGCTCATGAATAGTAATGCTGAAATTTGATGCCAATTCTCTCTAATAATCTTAGTTTGCTTGCAGTATCTCAACAGAGATTTAACCCTAATGGAAGTTATAATGACAGCATCCAGAATTCCATATGTAACATCCACTTTAAATTTAACTGTGGAATGTTCCAAGTCTGAAATTTAGTGAAAAATTACATTGCACTTTTCTTATTTCTGCCTGCCAACTGATTGCTTCATTGCTAGTACCTTCAAGGAGAAGGACAAGGTTTAAATTGCTTTGGCATCTTTTACTAAATTGAACACACTTAAAGTGGAGTGTCACACTGTTGACCATTAACCATAATATAACTTCACTTTCCAAAATAGTGATGTGAAAACCATGCCTGGCTAAATGACAAATACCTCAGCAAAGCTATTAATTAAAAAATCACAAATCTAAAGTTGCTTGGTATGCTATTCATCAGAAACTATTCTATAATAGTATATACAATTTTTTAAATCCCATAATATATCTTGAATTGTAGTTAAAGTGTGTCTATTTTTTGTACAAATGTTTTCAATTTGCTTTTTTCAGGTTGCAATCTTTCTTTTTACCCTCATCCTTTGATGCTACAACTCTTAATGATTGGTTTCATTACATTTTATTGCAAATAATCTATAAAACTGATTCATATTTTGCATTTAAAAACTTCTCACCTTCTCCTTCTAGTTCTTGTATTGGTGTTGGGTAAAAACATTGCCTCCTGTTAGATTTCTGCCCATAAATCAAAATATGTTAGAAACAATTTTCTGTGGATTCAGAACCAATTTCAAATTGTAATCTGAGCATCAGAAAAAAAATGGAACATAGTTACTTTTGCCTGATCTTTAAAAATCCCATTATATATTCTTCCTTTAGAAACTAAACATTTCTGCTACTTTCCTGGAAGCTTTTTCTCTCTCTTTCTCTCTCTCTTTTTTTAATCATGAGTGTGTATCACCATGGTGACTATACTCCATTTTATGGACTATGATAAAGCAAATTCACCTCACTATATTTGAAGAAAAGATCCATGAATGATGGCACTGGAGATCTTCAGTTATGACTGCTGTATGGGTTAATTCTGTCTGTCAGCTAATTGAACTGAGTCTGCAAGTTGTGAGGACATGCCTCCTCTGCTTGCTTTCCCAGCTTTTAGACTCAGTCTAGCTTGGACAGGATGTGTTTTTTCTTGCTAATCCAATTCTGAATGCTTTGAGTTACAGGACAATATAGAATACTCTCTGGCCTCTTCCAGCCAGACATCCTTGTCGGGAGAAGAATTTCAATGGGACATAGATCTGTTTGATGATGAGGGCCTGCTGCCTACTTGCTCTACAAGGCGAGGAACTCCACTCGTCTGGGTAACAATCAGACAGCTCAGGAATCTGCCTCTGGGTTGGCCGACCCTGCAAATCCCCTCTTTGCAGAGTCTACTATAGAGGCAGAGGTGGTACCTGCCCCCAGGCTATTTCTGGACATTGCGCAAAGACATTGGGCCTATCCTGGGACAGGTCCCAATCCCAGCTGCCTGGACAGATGTTTTTATAACATGGGGACAGACCTCTCTCAGGCCTTTCAAGTTCCATCCATTGACGCCCCTGTAGTGGTGCTGTCCTTGCCTTCTATCATGGCAGGCCCTTCAGAGGATACCCTCCAGCCTCAGGACAAGAGAGCAGAGCAGTCATTGGTAAAGGCCACCAGGCAGCCGCTGGGCTGTTAAGGCCTCCACAGCTGCTTCATTTTTTAATAGAATGTCTCTGTTCTGGTTGAGACAACTTCAAGAGAGGCTTCCAGCTGCTGATATGAGGTCCTATCAAGACCTTAATAAACTAATGGCAGCTCTGGAGTTCTCAGCAGATGCCCTACTGCATGCAGCGAGATTCACAGTCAATCAGCTCATCTGTGGCTTCCTGCTGTTTCTTATGGCTCCACCTTCCCTGGACCCTGTTTTTGGGGCTTCCCTGGACCCTATCCTAGTAGAGTCCAGGAATAAGTGCAAGTTTCTGCCATCCATATCCCAGAGAGTGGACTCATGACCAGCCCCTTATTTTCACCTCTCACCATTTCGAGGGCTGGACAACAGATTTGGATTGCAGCAGTCACAAAGATCCTTTCATCCCAGGCAAGGGCAAGCACAGGGCAGGCAAGGCAGGTGGGCGGAAAGAAAAGATCCTTTCAAGGTGGGAATGGTCATTCATTTCGGCACCAGAGATGACTGCTCATTCAACCCTCCCATTGGGGGTCGCCTGGCCTTCTTTGCCAGCCGATGGGAGGACACCACCACGGATGCTTGGGTGAGGGAGATGGTGAGTTCAGGCCTCTCCCTAGAGTTCCTCTTCACTCCCACGAGGTTTTTCATCCATTGTCCTGTGTCAAAGGACTGGACAAAGTGGTTCCTCAAGGAATCAGCCATAAAACATTTCCTGAATATTCAGGCTATCCAACTGGTTCTGGAGCAGCAGCAGGGACAGGGGTTTTATTCCCTACTGTTCATGATTCCAAAAGCCTGGGGGGATGGAGGGCTATTCTCAACCTCAAGACTCTGAACCATCACTTTTTTTTTCACTGCTTGTTTTCTGGTTCTGCTATTTTTTCCACCATTCCTCCATATTTTCCTCATATGTCTGGCTTGCGTCTATTATTCTTTGTATTATATACTCCAGCTTTAGTTCTATGTGATCCGTATCGGCGTATAATGTATTCATCTCCATCCATTGATTTTTTATAATGTCCTTAATATCCTGATGCATCTTTTCCATGTCTTTTGTTCCACTTATTCTTCTTTTTACAGTCCAACCAAATTTAAAGAAAGAATTTGGGGATTTTACCACCTTTTTTCCCTTCTTTTAGATTTGCTCAATTATGTTATCCAAAAGAAACAAAAGTTCTAAGGATTACACCATTTCTTTTCTTTTTAAAATGGCACTCCTGCTTCCATACTCTGTTTCTCTTGGTTATTCCTGTAGTCCAATTTTATAATCCAAATTTGGTTATTTTTTATTTATTATTACAATGTATATGGTGAGTAAGTAATGAGTGTTTGATTATAATAAAGTAGAGAAAAATATAGTTTGAATTTCAATGCTTTTAAGAAATATCTTTCCAAAGCCACGTCTTCTTTTAAAGATTCAAACAAAATGTTTTTTTCTTCCTCTTGAAAATGTTCTCTTCACACCCTCTTACTGTGATTGTTCCGCTGCTAGTACTTAGCTTCCCTATTCTTTCCCTCGTATTTCTTGGGATTATTATTTATTTTTTAAGAAAGATTTTGCCCAGATCAGAAGCCACTCACTTTTCCTCTCCTGCTCCATCTTAGGTTTTCTGGTCTTCTTTTGGCTTCAAGGCAGCTATGTTTGCTGCCGCTGCTCCATGCCATTGGCTGAGGGGGCTTTTCAGCTCAGGAAAGGGGATGCGGCCCCCTTCTTCCTTCCTTGCAGTCCCCTTTTGCTTCACCCCTCTTTGTGGGGGGTTATGGTCCCAATCCAGATCCTCAGACATGGAGAGTTCGAAGCTGACCGCAGAGCTTCTGGTCCAAACTCTGATCTCGCCGAAAGCAAAACCGGAAGTCCTTAAACCAAAGGCCTGGGGAAGATGGAGGGCTATTCTCGACCTCAAGACTCTGAACCATCACATTGTTTATCAACAGTTCAATATGCAGTCACTTCAGACCATCTAAGAGAGCATCAGAAAGGGAAACTTCTTCATGTTAGTGGATCTGATGGAAGCATATCTTCACATCCCCATCCTGCCCACCCACAGACAGTTTTTCCACTTCCATCATGCGGGAAAACACTACCAATATCAGGCATTGCTGTTCAGCCTGTCCTCTGTCCCCCAGAGTGTTCTCCAAGCTGATGGTCACTCTAGCGGGAGACCTCCGGACTCTCCTGATAAGGATCCAGTTATATCTTGACAATATCCTTATTCAGTCCAGTTTGGAACCACAGGTGAGGACGGAACTGGCTACCAAGAGCCAGGTCCTCCAAGAGCCACCTGGTGCCAACAAATCAACTGCTTCTTTTGGGACCAGTCATAAACACTGTGGAGTCCAAGGTCTATTTGTCCCAGGAGCGCCAGTCCAGCCTAAAGGAATTGGCAGTTCGTATAAAGAGAGAGTGTACTGTGCCACTAATCCTTTTCTATCAGCTCCTTGGCAAGATGGTGTCCTGTATTTCTATCATCCCATGAGCACTATTCCACAGAAGAAGTCTACCATGGTCCCTCCTCCTGTATCAGAGGTCCGGCAGGAATAGCTCATTGACCAGAGTACAGGTTCCACCAGAGGTGATCCTTTCTCTCTAATGGTAGATGTTCCAGGCCACCTCTAAGGGCTGCCAGTTCAGAGAACCAGATCGCCTAACACTAACAACCGATGCCAGCCTTTTCAGCTGAGAAGCTCACTTCCAGTCCTGCATGGCTCAGGGACAGTAGACTCAGAAGGATCTGAGCCACAACATAAATTGGTTAGAGCTCAGGGCAATCCACCTAGCCCTCAAGAGGTTTGAGGACATGGTCTCAGGAAAACACATTTTCATCTTGATGGACAATGTAGCTGCCAAGGCCCACATCAACCACCTAGGGGGGACCCACTCCTGGCCTCTCATGCAAGAGGCTGAACTGCTGGGCCTCTGCGTGGAGACTCAGCTGCTGTCTATAAGGGCAGCACATGTATTGGAAGTTGCAAATGTGCAGGCGGGCTGGCTCAGCAGAGTTTCAGTTGACTACGTGGAGTGGCACTTGCACCTGTCCCTGTTCCAGGAACTGATGGACCACTTCAGCTTCCCAGCAGTCGACCTATTTGTCACTCAAGGCAATTGCCAGCTCCCAAGGTTTTTTGCCAGGTTTGCGACACTGGGAACAGAAGGAGAAAATGCACTTCATAGTCCTTGGCTGCCAGGACTACTATACACCTTCCCTCCACTTCCACTTATTCCGAAGGTCATCAGGAAGCTTCTGGAGGAGAGGGCAGAATTTTTGCTTCTGGCTCTTCACTGGCCTAGAAGACCTTGATTCGCAGACCTGGTAAACCTGTTGGTGGCTCAGCCCTGGAGGATCCCTCAGAACAGGATCCATCTGAACCCTCAGTGCTTCCAACTGACCACTTGGCGCTTGAGCAGAGCCTTCTAAGTAGGGACAATTTTTCCTCCAATTTTTCCCAAATACAATCTGGAAGCAGGTGGTGGCCCTCATCAAGATGATTTAGGCCTTGCGCAGAGCCTCAATCAACAGAATATATAATGCCACATGGGGGGACTTTTGTGGGTGGTGTGCCAAAGGGGGATTGGTTCCTATGGACATTTCCATTGTCCAGATCCTGGAGTTTCTGCAGGAAGGACTGGAGAATGGGCTGTTCCCAAATACAATCTGGAAGCAGGTGGTGGCCCTCTCCTCCATCTTGGCATGTGAAGCCGTCAACTCTCTCTCATAGCACCCCATGGTTCATAGGTTTCTCAGGTCAGGTAAGACCAACACCCTATTCCAATTCTTCCTGGTTTTATTTTGAATATGATACATAACTGATATGATAATTTTTCCATGAAGTCTCTAAAGGAGTTGTCCTTTTTCTCCATGTAATTTTCCTATATGCTACCCTCCTAAAGTCTACTTTTTACCACTTAAGACACCATTTGCTATAATTTTCAAGTGAAAATGCTAGAGATTATTATGATTATTTCATATCATGTTTGGTCCACAGTTGGAGTCTATTCATGCTCTAATGCAAGTAAGATCTATTATTTGGGTATTTCTGGTTTCTTTTTAGAAGGATAAGAATATGAGGGAATATCTGTCCATCTTTTGGTGACTCAATCCTGGAGGATCTCTCAGAACAGGATCTCCCAAAACCAGGGGTATTTGTCTGTCTGTCTTTCTCTCTGTTTTTCTATCTATTTTTCGATATCTATCCTCTATCCATTTTAGAAATGCCCAACTCTGAAGATTCTAGAAACAATAAAAAAAACAGAATTATTCAAAAGCAAGCATATAAGCAACAACAAACTAATCAAAGAAGAACTCAATAATTACTTGGGAGAAAGCCAGGTTTTTAATAACTTCCTAAATAAAATCAGGATGACAGCCATCTTGATTTCTGGGGTGTGTGTTTGGGGTAAGGAGCTTATTCCAGAAGGCAGCACCAGAACAAAGAAGGCTGAACTTTGAAGGCTGAACCTAGATTTTGCCCATTTTAAAATTATGAGTAAGGTTGCTTTGCTCAAACTGGGATCCAACCAGAGGTGGGTTCTATCCAGTTCTATAGAGTAGGTAGTAACTCCGCAATGATGTCACAAAGCCGGTTCTGTCATTTTCTTCATGGGCGCCACTATCTTGAATTTCTTTTTTTGCATATTTGTTTTTTTTTTTGTAATTTTTAAAACTTTTGTGCTGGGGTTGAGAGTGGCTGTGGCACTGCGGGAGGAAAGATCAATTTGGGAGTGGCAGGCAGGTGGGGCAAGCATGGGGCAGGAGGGCCACAAGACACGCAGCTCTGGATCTTGCGGCTTTTTCGGGGTTTTCTTAAAAGAAAAACCATCTCTCTAGCTGAGCTTGAAACCTTGCTTTGGGAGAGGGCAGTCGGCCAGTGTTCCCTCAACCTCCCCAACTGCCTGCAGCTTTGGAGCAACTCCTGCCCCTTGTACAGTAAAGAAAAACTTCTTGCGAGTGCGAGAAGTTAATTGCCTCACACTCACAATGAGAAGTTTTTATTTACTGTGTAAGGGCTGGGAATTGCTCCAAGGTTCCGAGGCTGCAGGTGACTAGGTAGGGGGGGAACACTGCCTGACTGCTTTCCCCCGAAGCAACCTCTGAAGTTTTCAAGCTCGTCTGAAGAAGAGTTCTTTTTTAAGAAAAAGAGCTGCAAGATCTGGAGCTGCCAATCTCTGGTAAGATGCCCCTCTCACACAGTGGGGCACAATTTGGGGTGGCATGTGGGGCAGGGAATGGGGCAGTGAGAAGAAAGCTGCTTCATGTTTTTCCTCCATTGCCCTTCCAGGCCGAGAAGCCGTGGCCAGTGGGCGCCGGAAACATGGTTACCCTCTTGACTGGGGGCCTGGGCACGTCCTCAGTGAGGTCTAGAGAGAAGCCTTTCTCCTGCACGCTCATCTTGTGGATGGGACCCAGCTCAGTGTGCCAGCAGGAGTGGGCTGCTCCGGCTGCAAGCACAGGGAAGGTCAATCAGAGGTAAGAAGGGGCACTTTTTGGCCAGGAAGGACAACAGAGGGAAATCCAAGATGACCACCAACATCCAACAGTGTTCCGACCTGTATATGGGGTCAGAGTGTCAAAAAAAAGTGTCAAAAAGTCCCAAACATTTTCGCCACCATTTCAGTGAGCGTGACTTGGTGGGAGGGTCATGTGACAGTGTGTGTGTGTGTGTGACGTCAAGTTGGCCATGTCCACTCAGTCACATGACCATCAAACCACACCCAGAAAATAAGCCATGCCCACAGAACCGGTAGTAAAAAAAATTATAACCATTCCCTGGATCCAACAGGTACAGTATATTGGATTAAAACTTAAAATAAGCATTTTCCTCATAGATAAGGCTATTTTTTTCAATGTTACAAACTAAACAAGGAAGTTTTGGAAAGAAAGAAATAATAATACTATAGACTCTGTGTGTGAGAGAGAGAGAAAGAAAGAGAGAGAGAGAGAAAGAGAGAGAGAGAGAGAGACTGAGAAAGAGAAATTATGTATTATTTTGATTGGTGCAAATTTAATATATTTATAAAAAGCACTACCTTATTCTCTTCAAACTTAGAAAGTACTGAGGAATATTTTAGCAGAGAAAAATCTTTTGAACATTTTCTGTGCATTTCAAAAATAATAATAAATAAAATAAAATGTTGGATAAACCTGTCCCAGACTAAAGAAAAAAACCATTTGTCTCAGTATGTTTTACAAATCCCTTAAGAGGTTTCTGTTGTTCTGTTCAGACTTGTTTGAACAAGGATGATTACTTTATTATTAATCCATTTGTTTATGAAAAAAATGTATGCTTTTGAAATTAATCTCTCTAAATAATGCTGACTACAAATTGCAGAATTTGCATGATTGCAAATCCTGGAAGTCTTAGCACATTTCATTCAGTCATTTTTCTTGCTGTACATATTTTCAGCCTTACCTTAATTCTTTAGGAACATTTTCCAATCCACCATCTTGTAACTTGCTAGTTTTACCCTCAAAAACTTACCGTATTTTTATGAGTATAAGACACACCTTTTCTCCCCCTAATTGGGGCTGATAATTTGGGTGCATTGTTGTGAAATGTTGTGATGTTGGTTCAGGCTTGATAGCTTGCTAGGCCAGTGG